>CM063594.1:3474837-3509306 GCA_032356905.1 Salix exigua | reverse complement strand
TTTCAGTCCAGCCCGAGAACCCAGGCCCGTCCCCCATGATTTATTCAGGAGAGAATGCATCTCATGGAATTAACCTATAAAATGCATATCAGCTATACCTGTATATAAAAAAAGGTGTGATATTTGATGATCTTTCAAGATGTTGTAATTATATTACCGATATTCTTTTAATAGTGTCAGATGTGTTCAAAATAAAGCTCTTAAGTGTCACCTGCTGGTATTCTTCCAAGCCTCCTCACTACCATCCTCGATAATTAACATTGAAGAATTTTCTTTGAGAAATTAATGATAATACGACTGAATTCAGTAACTATATAATGTAATGTTATTTTGAATATATTATAGAAAGAGTACTCGTGTATTCATAAATAAATGATAGACTAATAGCTAGGGTCTTAAAATGAAAGGTACTTTATTGACATTGCACATGAGTTGCCTTGTAGTCAATATTTAATATCAGCATCAAGAATCATGATAATCATCCTCCCTCCACCTAGCTTGAGAAGATGCCAAAGTAGAAGATGGTGGGTCCCACCTAGAAGTCCACTTGCCGGGAAAAAAAAATCGAGAAAGATAGTTTGGATCGGATCGGATGAAGCTTCTTGTCTGGGTATCCAGCAGGTATAGAGATGGTGTTTGTTTTTGCGTGGTGGCACGTGCTTTTAAGAAAATTTATTTTTTAAAAAAAATAGTTTTTTATTCAGGAGTTTTTTTATCACAGACACAAGGGTTGACAATGGGGTTACATGCAGACCGTAAATATCTCTCTGATGCAGCCAACTCGGGAATATTTGAACTCCCACGAATAATTTGATGTTGATGTTATATAGATTTAGTTATCGTTTAGGAGAGTTAACTTTTGGGGGAGCTCGCTTCATTTTTTAAATTGAATCCGCAATTCTCATCTCAATATCTTCCGGACACATTTAGATCATATTTGGGAGACCGATTGCGGTAATTTTTCAAAATAATCTTGTAATCTTGTAATTCATTGTTTGGTAGCAAAAAAAAAATGAAAAAAGAAAGTTTCTCATTAATTTCCTCTCTCTCCCCTCCATTACGTGGAGAACGGAATAGCATGAACAGGGACTCCTGCTATGCCAGCTAATTTTTGTATAAATAACAGTTCCCTAAAATTTAAGGAGAATGATGGATTAGAAAAAATATTTGGAAAATAGAAATTTAAATATAACTGTGTTTTCAAATACTGTATTTGTACACCGCTATTGTTTTTAATATTTAAAATGTATATATTTTTTAAACTAATTTAAAAATTCAATGATAAGATTCAAAATGTAATGGTTAAGAAAGATAAAGGACATAAAATGATATGATAAGAGAGAAATATGAACAAAAAGTACATGTCTAAGTTGTTTGAGGGATCGAGGTATGAAAATGGGGTCCGTTTTAGATATTTTAAAGTTATAATATTCTAGTAACAAAGTTGTATTCCATGCTTGGTGTAGGTCATATTTCACATTTCTGTTTTCTGTTTTCTTTTTTCTTTTTTAATAATGTGAATAAAAACCGGAAACTTATTCTTCTTATTATTATTTTAGGGCCAATGATTTTGTCTCAGTCTGAAATGTACTGATACAGAACCCTTTCAACAAGATCGCCCCCTTGAAATTGCCTTTGTTTTATCTACCATACCTTGCTCCTAACTCACGGAACATGATTATACAGTCTGGGATTTGTGATACAAAGCTTCCTCTGATACGAAGGCCCTAGGGCAAACAATTATATGAAATCTAACTTGTTGAGATGATTTAATAACTGCCTTCGTTTACTATCCATTTCTCAACTTATTGAAAATGATTATAGTCTCGCTGACAAGACTTTAGGTTTGAGGTCTGAGCATGTTGATTTTATAAAATCAATAGGAAGTCGTGAATTCTTAAATCTTCTAAGTTCTTATAGGTTAATGCTTTTAGTAAGTTGTGTTTGTGCTTTAATTAACCTATAAAATGCATGAGTTGTCCCTGTATATATATAATAAAAGAGAGCGTGATATGGTTGAGTAGAATAGGATTTTTTTGGCACAACTCATTTAATACACATGCAGATTGAACACAACTTGCATTATACACACAACTGCCATTAGAAGAGAATATCAGTTATGTAGTGATGTTTTCTCTTTTGCAAAATAATTAATTTTATCAAAAATGAACTCAAAATGAATAAAAGATAAGATTTAATGGTCAAGAGGTTAAAGTGATGTGACAATTTAGAAACATGAAATGAGAAAAAAACTGAAAAGAAAAGGTGGGTCATCTTGGTGGCAATTATATACAGTAACTATATATTGTAATGTTATATTTGAAGAAATTATAAAAAGAGTACTCGTGTGTTCATAAAGACATGATAGACTAATAGGCTCTTGAAATGAAAAATATACACATCGTTGTTACGACCACAGTAAATGACAGCACCATGAAGAACAACATTTCTTAATTAGATTAGCCATATAAAATCGATAAATAAAAAAGAAATAAAAGGAGATCAGATTCTATCATCCAAAATGAATTTTATATATTCTCACCCTTCAATTTCTCTAGACTGATATTTTAATTATTCAATGTAAACATTTTAATTGCACATGAGTTGCCTTGTAGTAAATACAAGCCAATTTGCCCGTTCGCTTGAATTTTTTATCTATGTAGAAAACTGATTGATTTTATAAATATTGTATTTTGTTATTTTAATATTTAATTAGTAAAATTGTAATTGATAAAATCTGTTAAAAATGGTTTTTTTCAACCAAAAAGTAATTGAATATTGGTATTGCTAAAAAACTTTTGATAAAATTTGTTAGAAAATTTGTTAAGAAGGTGAAATGATTTGTTAGAAACTTGTGTCACGGATACTCTGGTTAAAAAAAACAAAAAAAAAACCCAGTTAAAAAAAAAGACTTAAACACGACGGTTATTAAAAAAATGTAAAAAAAAATTATCGCTTATTAAAAGAAAAAAAGAGTATAAAATACAAATTTAAATTCAAAGCCAAAGTTATATTCATAAGATTTATAAATCATATTATTATATTAAATGTATTCAAGAATACGGATATTAATTATTTTTTGCAAGAAATTGTAGGTCATTTTTTCTCTATATATATTTTTACTGAAAATATTCAATAAATATTAAAACATATAATTACTCGCATATACTTTATAGTGTAATTAAAATGGGAAGTGAGTCGTTGATTTTTTAATTGTAGATAATTCGAGTAAATTTGTCAAAAAAATATGAGTTGCCTTTTTCTCTTGTAATATTAGATCTAACACATTATAAATAAAAATATTCTAATTTGTTTTTAGAAATAAATCTAAATTTTTGTATGCTATAATTACTTATCTGCTGTCTAAAAAAACAGATGTAATCGAAACGGAAGTGACTCGAATATTTTTAATTGTAGATAATCCGGTAAATTTGTCATTGTTTTAGTTGTATTTTTGTGCAGTAATATTAGATATGAAATATTAAAAACCAAAATATTGTTTAAAAATAAACTTTAAAAACAGAGCACAAAATTAAAATTCAAAGACAATTTTTTTATAAGATTTATTCCATGTATTATTATATTAAATGTATTTAAGAATACTGATATTAAATGTTTTTCTTAAAAATCCTAGATAATTTTTTCTCTATATATACATTATAGGCGATAATATTCAATAAATATTAAAACATATAATTAGTTTAACATACTTTAATTTGACATAAATATACAAATATATAATGAATTTGACATACTTTAAATAATACATGTAATTTTAAGAGCAAAATTGAAACAAATCCAAACATTCAAAATAATTAATTGAACACATAACCTAAAATTAAAAGAAATGGAACTGAAATGAAACTAAAATCCATAGAAGGATGAAATTGAAAGAAATCAAACTTTGGGACCGAAAATATTAAGGATTTATAATAAATTTGCATGGAAGGATCAAATTGAAATTCATCAAAACTTTGATACCAAAAATATTCAAAATTCTAGCGTAATCTGAAAAATTAAAAGCATGAGTACCGAATTGAAAGTCTAATATATCATCAATTGCAATGGAAGGACGCAATTGAATGAAATCAAAACCTATATAATAGCATTAAGGGCAAGAAAACCAAATTACAACGTTCGAGGACTGAATCGAACTTTGATGAAAAACATCTTAGTCGACGTCATTTGGCACAAGCGGAGAGAGAAATTGGGGGATTCAAGCGACAATTGACACGTCTTCGGACACCATAGTGCTACAGCGCCACCCAGGTGGAAGATAAGCTGTAGGACCTTAGACGCTACCAACTCTTCTAAAATCAATTGGTGATAGAAGAGGTGCATACCCTAGCCTTATACCGCATTCAGCATGCAAGCGCCCACGACATTCGATTGTGACTTAGCCCACCCGGCCTCCGCCACAGGACAATTAATGCACACATGGCCAACAATTTCCCCTCAGCAATTGCTCCGCTGGAATCGGACTCGTGACCTTAGCTCGATACCAATTGTAGGACCTCGAGCGCTACCAACTCTTCTAAAACCAATTGGTGATAGAAGAGGCGCATACTCTAACCTTATACCGCATTCAGCATGCAAGCGCCCACGACATTCGATTGTGACTTGGCCCACTGGCCTCCGCCACGGACAATTGATGCACACATGGCCAACAATAACATGCCCGAAAATCATTTTAGACATCGGTTGAGCATTTTTCGACATCGTTGGGAGCCGCACGCGCCGTCTCGAAGAACGCGTTAGCGCTAAAACAAACGGCGCGTCCAGTAACGAGCCAGCAGATGTCGACAAAAAAATAAAAATTGGTCAATTACCGGAAAGTCCCTCACCCCAGGCGTGTTTTTGTTTTTAGGGACAAAATGGTTAATGCACTGTTCAATGAAATATTAAAAAAATAAAACCGACCAGGCGAAGTCGGACTAGGCCGAAAATGGTCAATGATCATCCAACCCCTGAAAATGACGGCGTTTTTGTCCTTTTCAAGGTTTTTTAATACACTCGTTCAAAAAGATAGAAAAAAGGTGAACGTCATGCGCGAGCACCGGAGCAAGTTGCCAATGAACAGTGATAATAAGTCACGATGTACGATGAAAAACCGAGTTGTGTTAGCTCTTTAGGTAATTTAATATCGAGCATCCGCTCCGAGCAAATTGCCAATGAATAGTGATAATGTGTAACAACCCTAATTTTCCCCCTCTAAAAAGGGTAGATGAAGCATGATTTTTTTTTCTCTCGCCGAAATTTCTAGATTTCGGCGAAGTCTCTCCTATATCGGGAGATCCCAAGTTATTCACAACCCAACCTGCACACAATTTGAATCACATCTCATCCACAATCACATCCATTTTAATAGAATCAACGACATAATTCATTCTAGAATATGCTTAGGACCATATTCATTCACAAACTCCATCTTACATCACACACACAAGATAAAAATTAAAAGAGCCAATTCGTACATGAAAATTTCACATATAAATGCATATATACATATACATCGAACATAACACAGTTTAATATTCAAAGATAATCTAGTACTTTCTAATATCCTGAGCGTAGATTGATACATTTAATATTACAGAAACAAAATTTACAAATATACTATTCTATACAATTTACATGTTCTTCTACATAACAAAATGTCACCATAACTTTCTAAGTTCCTATTTTACAAAAAATGAATTAAGGCTTAAAATCTATTCCTGACAAGAATGAGAAGAACCTGCAAAATATAGATTTTTTCGTATGAGTGGAACAATTTAGTAAATACTAGCAATTTCAGAAGAACTTGAGCAACATATCCATCAATTTACTTAAATCATATGAGATTCTAAACACGGCCATATGCACTCTTTTAAGGTTATATAAAAGAAGAATTATTTCTTTTTGACTACTTTTCCCCCCCTTTCACATCGAAGAGACTATAGTTGACACCAATGACCTCCAATAGTGTCTCTAGTTATTCGTCCTGAAATCAACTAATCAATTTCATGAAAGTATTGACATGAACCTAACCGTGGGTGTCATTATCTATATATATGTTTTTTTTATTTTAAAACAAAACCATAGTAGTTCATCTTTGTCCCGTTATTTCCTTAGGAGGTTTTAGAGTATGCAGATGTCAAAGATTCTTGATATCATTAGCTTTCATCTCAGAAGGCTAATAAATTTTGCCGATATCGACATCACTTGTCGATATCAACTTACTATTCCAAAATTGAATAGTTAATCAAGTTTATACATTATGCCGATATCATTAACTATTCTGAAACCGAATAGTTAATCAAGTTTATAAATCATGCCGATATCGACGTCACTTGCCGATATCATTAACTATTCCGAAATCGAATAGTTAATCAAGTTTATAAATCATGCCGATATCGACGTCACTTGCCGATATCATTAACTATTCCAAAATCGAATAGTTAATCAAGTTTATAAATTATGCCGACTAACTTGTTTCTTCTACACACCCACACACACACACACACAAACACATATATATATATATATATATATATTTTCTTCCCCTAACCTTTCCTTTACCCGTTTTCTTTTCCTCATCAATAAGCACCAAATTATATCTTATAATTCAATAACTGGTAAAGAAAATAATTATTATATAAAGAAAATATAGGTACCAAGTACCTACCTGCTGTGAATGTTCGACTTGCGTTACCGTGTTGTTGTTGTTGCCCTTCACCCGCAGTTCTTCTTGAAACCACAAATACCCACCATTTTTATATAAATTATGCCGATATCGACGTCCCATGCCGATATCATTAACTATTCCAAAATTGAATAGTTAATCAAGTTTATATATTATGCCGATATCGACGTCACTTGTTGATATCATTAACTATTCCGAAATCGAATAGTTAATCAAATTTATAAATCATGCCGATATCGACGTCACTTGTCGATATCATTAACTATTCCGAAATCAAATAGTTATTAAAGTTTATAAATCATGCCGATATCGACGTCACTTGCCGATATCATTAACTATTTCGAAATTGAATACTTAACCAAGTTTATAAATCATGTCGACTAGTTTGTTTCTTCTACACACAAACAAACACACACACAGATATATATATATATATATATATATATATATATATATATATATATATATATACATTCCATCACCTAAACTTTTCTTTACCCGTTTTCTTTTCCTCATCAATAAGCACCAAAATTATATCTTATAGTTCAATAACTGGTAAATAAAATAATTATTATATAAAGAAAATATAGGTACCAAGTACTTACCTGTTGTGAATGTTTGACTTGCATTACCCTGTTGTTGTTGTTGTTGCCCTTCACCAGTGGTTCTTCCTGTTTTTATATTAATCCCCATATCACATACAACAACAATAAAAATGGTAATAATATTCATTTCTCTTTTACCAATTCTTCTCTTTCTCACTTATATTCCTCCTTATTATCCTTTAATTTTTCAGCTCATTTATAGTCCAAATGGACATCATGAATTCAATTTCTTATCAGCATTTATTCTCTTCTTTTATTTTCTGAAGATCAAGACATATTTTATGAAGGGAAAGGGATGATTTCTACCCTTAACATGGTTAAATTTTTGATATTTTCTCAACTTGGCCGAAATTGTCAACACATGTGACATGTTGACCTCTCCTCAGAGTTTTACCCATATCTGAAGTTCCAAAACTCCAAATTAGATGGGGTTGGACTTGTTGGAAAGCTAACACTTTCAGATACAACTTCTATGAAGGGACCCTCCCTGAATTATGTATTTTTCAGGTCCAAATGTCCTTAAGAAACATGCAACGAAACTGCCCTGTTTTGAAAAAAAGAGAGAAAGTATCTCCAATTCATCTTCAATCATTGATTTCTCAGCAATAACAGCCATGTCTTCCTTTTTTCATGAAATTCTACTCATTTATGCATTTTCCTAACATTTTGTGTTAGAAACCCTAATGCCCAATTCAAGAACAATCGTGAACTTCTAATCAAATTGAAGTTAATTTCATAGAAATTTGAATTAGAATTCCTTACGTGGATGGAATCTAACAATTTTTGGAGGAATCCTAGCCTTCTTCTCCTTGAAAATACCCAGCCACTTTTCCTCCTTTCTTCTCCAATTTCTTCACTTTCTCTTGTTACTTCTCCACCCAATTGTGCTCTTTCACTTTAGAAATTCAAGGCTTGTATGGGTTTACAATTTTTTAGGTGTTTACTCTTGGTTTTTATGAGATGAATTTCGAAATTCTCCTTCCTCTCTTTTCTTTATTTTAGTTGGACATGGCTGAGAAGAGAGGGGTATTTATAGTCTCTGTTTTTTTTTTTGCCTTTTCTTTTCCTAAATTTTGTATGATAACATCTTAATTATATCTACATATATTTGTTTTTTTTTAAATCTCCTACCTCTATGTATACTTTATTCTCGGGTTTCACATAATAGGTCAGGATGTATAGTTAAAAACCGAACTGTTTTAGCTTATTAGGTAATTTAATATTAGCATCAAGAATCACCGTCCACCTACCTTGCATCTTCTACTTAAGGGGCCAAATTAGAAGATGGTGGGTCCCACATAGAAGTCCCCTTGCCTAATAAAACTGAAATCATATGAAATTGACGATTTTACGAGTATCCTAATTGAACACCGACCAGGTCAGATAAAGCTTCTTGTATGGTTGTCCAGCAGGCATAGAGATAGTGTTTGTTAATTTTGCGTGGTGGCACGTGCTTTCAAGAATTATTTTTTTATTCAGGAGGGTTTTTTCACAGGCACAAGGGTTGACTATGGGGGTACATGCAGACCGTAAATATCTCTCTGATGCAGCCAACTCGGGAATATTTGAACTCCCACGAATAATTTTTGGGGAGCTCACTTCATTTTTAAATTGAACCCGCAATTCTCGTCTCAATATCTTCCAGACACATTTAGGTTATGTTTGGGAGACCGGTTGTGTTAGTTTTTTAAAATAATTTTCGTGTTGAAATATGTTAAAATAATTTTATTTTTATTTTTAAAAATTATTTTTCACATCAATACATCAAAATGATCTAAAAATATCAAAACTAATTCACTTAAAATGAAAAAAAAAGAATTTCAGTGAAACGGCAGTTTGACTGCATTGCAAAACGAGATTTAGCCTACCATGGAGATTGAGCTTGTGAAAAATAAACTGACCAGAACAGATATAGCTTCTTGTCTGGCTTGTCCAGCAGGTAAGCTCCGGGCTTTCCAAATGAAAAGGTACACCAAACAATAGATTTAGCGATGTCTTCCATATCAGAGATTTTTATTTTAAGCATCAAGCCTAAAGGTTTGGATCAATGTTGCAATGCTTTTAACTGCATCATATATTTATCCCATAACTAGCCTCACCTTCCCTTCTCTGTGCTTTGTCTCCTGCACGGATGAATGTGGGTCCCATATATAAGTCCCACATATATTTATTCCTTGCTTTGTATGGATTAATCCAACCTCCATCGGATTGAAGGATATTATTTTAATCATATATTTATTCCAGCCTCACGTTCTCTTCTCTGTGCTTTGTCTCCTGTACGGATGAATGTGGGTCCCATGAATACGCCCCCATATATGGATTAATCCAACCTCCATCGGATTGAAGGATATTATTTTAATGAAAGATTTCAGAAGTGTCAAATTTTATTCATCAAAAAAAAAAAAAAACAGTACTGGAAAAATAATAATTGTAAACATCTATGTTGACGAAACAACATAATACTCACCAAGAAGAGTAGTATTCGTTGAAAATGATTTAAAAAAAAATAAAGTGTAAAATAAAATAAAATAAAATAAAATCAATTTTTTAAAATACTTTTGAAACCCACCAAACAACCTCAAATAACTCTCAGTCGTAGGCTACTGATCCCACCTGACCTACCTCTTGTAATGGCCCACTTCAGTCTTCAGGTAGTGGTGGTGAGCGAATGAAAGCTGGGATATTTTGCACATGTTTGTCATTGGTGCCATGGCAACCACAATTCACCTTTTAGATAACAAAAAAAAATCACTTCTATTATGTGGATACCATTTTTCTCCAAAACATTGTTCTAAAAAAATCAATTAGATGATTTTTATCCATGATTATCTACATCAAAACCACGATTCATCTGCATCAAAATCAATTTTTACCGTTGAAAATCTGTAACTCTCATCCTCTCATTTGCAACCTCATCCTCTCATTTGCAACCTCCCATCTCTACTCCTCTGCAACCAACACCTCAAACTTTTCTCCTTTTCTCGCTCTCGCTCCAACTCCTTGTAAAAACCCAATTCGGAATCATTGAGATCAGAGTAGTTTTTGATGTCATCTTCATTGTCGAGTTCTTTGTCGAATTGGTCCAGATCGGGTGTGAGAGAGAGATGAAAATTAAATGAGAGAGATGAGAAAGAAGCAGGGATGTGAGAGAGAGGAGGAAAATTATATATATATATATATATATATATATGCAAAAATTAATAGAAAGAGAGACAGAAGTATTGGTTTTATCCAAATCGATATCATATATATATATATATACTGCGACCGCGAACAGCCCGTTGGAAAAATCTACTGCGACCTCGCCGACATGGACAACTGCCACTCCACAAACCCACAGTTTTCTTTTCTTCCTTTACCGATAAATAACAAATAAAATAAAATCTAGACGAGTAATAAAAAATAAAAAACGCGTTGAATAAAAATGTCATAACCACCCAACTAAATATCTAAGAGTTTAAAATATTAATTCATATATATAGACTCTTATACACACGCACGCCCATAAAGAGAACATATGGTTTAGTTACTTATGAGGGTGTACGTGTGATAATTGTTTGTTTAACAACCACTGGATAGAAAGAATATGAATTAAATTTCATGGTTCTTGCTACATAATCGAGCTAGGTGATGGAACGTAGATTTGCAACGTACACACGTACGATGGGAATAACTTGTGAATATTCATGTAGGACCGTAAGGTTTAGATCCAGCAGAATATCAACGATCCTCTTGGTGATTCAGCCATGTCATAATCCTCGCACATCATCCTAAAGGTGCCAATATATATTGATCAGCTGTTTGAGAAGCTTTAACTGATATGAGTAACTAATTATTATTAGATATATTAATTTTAAGAAATTATTCAGGTTAAGAGAGACTGAATGATTAGTTAATTTGAGAACAACTTTATACATTTATATTCAATTTAGGGAAAAGGAATAATCAGAAATGATCAATAACTTCTCCTTCTGCCCTCCATCAAGACTTCAACCCCGAGCAGTTAAGTGCAGGTACCAAATAAAAGAGGAGGAAGAAGAAGAAGAATGGATGGATGGATGGATGGATGGAGATACAAAAATAAAACAGCAATCTTATTTATGAAACAGGACATCAACAAACAAGTTTCCTGATAAATACATGAAAAACACCTAGGTTTAGGGGCACAGGATGACAAAAAGACTCTTACAGGCATCAAACAACTATGGAAGATTGTAAAATAGAAAACAGGGAGCTTGTAAACAAGTAGAAAACGAGACCCACGAACAAAGGAAGCTGGATGAACGAACACCCATTCCATGTAAATGACATGTAGTATCTATAAGAACACAAGACCTCAATATTAAGGACAAGCATGGTCAGGAGCCCATATTAAATCACAGTAAGAACACAGCCACCGCTTTCGTGCCAAGAACCCAAAGACTGGTTGTTGATGAAGATAACTTGATCATGCCACGCTTATGTATAAACCTAAGCCACCATACTCAGCAAAGTCATGTCAGGACCCAGAATGTTTTTTTTAACAAAAAAAGAAGCCAAATCAAGAACAAAGATAGCATTAGGTACTGTAAATATTGCAGAGTTTTACGTACCTGAATTGCAATAGCTGAAATATATATATACATATAGATGAAATGAAACGGCTATATAGCCAGTTCCAAATTCGGCTCAACTCTAATGTTATAGCTGACTCCATTTTCTTTGTTAAGATGATAACATCATCGACTGTAAGGCCCTTCTCACGGACGTAGTCCAGCCAGTCTCCTCCTATGACAGGTTTCTTGTAACGACCATGATTTCTTGTACAAAGCTTAAATTCCCACACTCTTCCACTGGGATCTCTTGCATTAAAATTGATAGCGTTTTGCCCTCGCACCATTTGGAAAGCCCGGAGCTTACCTGCTGGACAAGCCAGACAAGAAGCTATATCTGTTGTGGTCAGTTTATTTTTCACAAGCTCAATCTCCACACCGGTAAATTCTTCCTTCAAATTCTCTTGGAACTTCAGCAGTCTGCAAGGCATTTGTTCACCTGCAACAGCAGCGTTCATGCCTTCTTCTGTGATGGGGTCCTCGTCATGGCTAATGGATTGCCAGCCATCATCAAATAACACAAGACCAGGTGAGCAACCACCTTCAACAAGACCCTTAACACCTTCCCAGATACCTTGAGGATGCACAGTAAGATAGAATGCATCCCATGTACACCAACCAAACTTATCCACTATACCGGGAGGAGTTTTCTCCTCCAGAAGCTTGAAGGTACCCAGATGCATCCTCACCACCTTCATGGCCTCCTTCATCAAGATGTATGGGTCGTTACCTCCATGCATGTAAACAACACTCCGGAATCCGGCTCCACGAACCTGTGTGGACCCACTTTCCACGCAAACATCAACGTTGTCGCTCGTCGCTCGGCTGGAAAGAGGCCCGGAAAGGCCCTTCTGTTGAAGTATGAACACAATGTGTAAAACTTCAACAATGGTATGCAAACTTTCTCCCCACCATTGTTGAAAATGGTTACTAACCCACCATTCTTCCAACCCACCATTGTTGAAAGTGGTGAATTTGGTGGCCAACCATTAAAGATTGTCTCCTCACTCTTGCTATAAATAGAGGAGCTTCTTAGAGCTTTAGACATCATTGAGTGAAGAACACAAGTGAATGTGTTGTGTAGAGAGAGCTAAAGAGTGAGTTGAGTTGAGTTGAGTTGAGTTGAGTTGAGTTGAGTTGAGTTGTTTCTCCTCCTCCTTGTATTTGTATTATCGTTTGCTTAATACAAATCAGTAGCTCCGTGGAGTAGGCAAGTTGCCGAACCACGTAAATATTGTGTGTTCATCCGCTGCCGTCTCTAACAACTGGTATCGGAGCCGTTGGTGTAGGTGTTTGATTTTTGCAGAAAAATCTGATCAATCAAACGTGTTTTGAGCATCCGATCTTGTAGAGGGGTCACCACGATTCCAACGGTGTAAAGTTCACTTAATTTGGAGTTGAAGCGAAGGAGTTATTGCCAGTCAAAGTTTTGACGGAAAAAGTCAACGCCACGTCACCAGGCCAGTCAACGACACATCATCGATCCAGTCATCGCCACGACATCGGTCCAGTCAGCGCCACACCATCAGTCCAGTCACTAACACGTCAGCGCCACGTCATCAGTCCAGTCAGCAGTGCCACTTCATTAGTGGGAGTTTATCTAGTGTAGCAGGGTCTACGTAAACCCGGATACGTGGGTTGATCTAAGCCGTCCTTTTGTTCTGATTTTGATTGATCAAATCTAAGCCATCCAAAGTCTGATTTTAGTCGTTCTTGAGTCTTTTTTCATATAATTTGACCTTTCCGGACGCATTTGTGGTGTATGATTCATCAAATTCAGACTCAAAGATAGCATATAAAGAAGCTATGGACACAAACGAGGTAAAAGGGACCGGAATAGAAACATTTGATGGGCGAGATTTCGGTTATTGGAAAATGCAAATAGAAGATTATTTGTATGGGAAGAAACTTCATCTTCCTTTATTTGGACAGAAACCAAAGGCGATGAAAGATGAAGAATGGATCTCTCTTGACACACAAGTGTTAGGTCTGATCCGACTAACACTTACAAGGAAGGTCGCTCACAGTGTCATCAAAGAAAGGACTACAGCAGGATTAATGACAGTTCTATCTGGTATGTATGAAAAACCATCTGCCAATAATAAAGTGTACTTGATGAAGAAGTTATTCAATCTGAAAATGGCAAAAGGAATGCTCGTCACACGACGATTTGAATAATTTCAACACTATCACAAATCAATTGTCATCAGTTGAAATTGATTTTGATGATGAGATACGAGCCTTGATCCTATTGGCTTCATTGCCAAATAGCTGGGAGGCAATGAGAACGGCGATCAGCAACTCGGCTGGAAAATCCAAGTTAAACTATGATGACATCCGAGACTTGATACTTGGAGAAGAAGTTCGTAGAAGAGATGCTGGTGAATGTTCAACTTCAGGTTCTGCCTTGAACGTTGAGACTAGAGGTAGAAGATTTGATAAATACTCAAATCGCGGCAGATCGAAATCCAGACCAAGGCCTCGTCAAGATCGAAGCAAGTCAAGATCCAGAAAACCTCTGGAATGTTGGCATTGTGGCAAACCAGGTCACATTCAGGCAAACTGTTATAAGATGAAGAAGGAGGAGGATGATAAATCTGCCAATTACAGTGGCAGAGGAAAGGCATGAAGCATTGTTACTCTCGGTCAGCAGTCCACTTGATTCTTGAGTGTTAGACTCGGAGCTTCATTCCACACTACTCCTCATCGTAATATTCGCGAATTATGTTGCCGGTGACTATGGTTTGGTATATCTAGCAGATGGAGAGCCATTAAGAATTATTGGTGTAGGAGATGTCGAGATAAAACTACCCAATAATTCTACATGGAGGCTACAACAGGTAAGACATGTACCTGAGCTGAAGAAGAACCTGATCTCAGTAGGGCAACTTGATGAAAGCGGCCATTCCATAAATTTTGCAGGAGGCATGTGGAAAGTCTCAAAAGGATCAATGATTTTAGCACGGGGGAAGAAAACTGGCACCTTGTACATGACCCCAGCCTCAGAAGATATCATTGCTTCCACTGAAGCTGAAAATCAGGCTGATTTATGGCACTATAGACTTGGCCATATGAGTGAGAAAGGAATGAAGCTGCTTCTCTCAAAAAGAAAGCTATTAGGCTTGAAATCAGCAGAGTTTGATTTATGTGAAGGGTGCATCTTCGGAAAACAGAAAAAGGTGAGTTTTCTGAAAATTGGAAGAGCTCCAAGACCTAAGAAATTGGAGTTAGTACACTCAGATGTATGGGGGCCATCTCCAGTTGCATCACTTGGAGGTTCAAAGTATTATGTAACCTTCATCGATGACTCAAGTAGAAAGGTATGGGTTTATTTTCTGAAAAATAAATCTGATGTGTTTGAAACCTTCAAGAAGTGGAGAGCTATGGTGGAGACTGAAACAGGATTGAAGCTAAAATGTCTGAGGTCAGACAATGGAGGAGAATACACTGATGGAGATCTCAAGGAGTACTGTGCTACTAATGGTATCCGGATGGAGAAGACCATTCCAGGCACACCGCAACAGAATGGTGTGGCAGAGCGAATGAATAGAACCATCAATGAAAGAGCCAGGAGCATGAGGTTGCATGCTGGATTACCTCCAACATTCTGGTCTGAAGCTGTCAATACTGCAGTTTACTTAATCAACCGAGGACCTTCTGTTCCTTTGGATTTCAGAATTCCTGAAGAGGTCTGGACAGGAAAGGAGGTAAATCTTTCACACTTGAAAGTATTTGGATGTGTTTCTTATGTGCACATAGATTCTGAAGCAAGAAGTAAGCTTGATGCAAAGTCCAGAAAATGCATCTTTGTTGGCTATGGTTCTGATGAGTTTGGATACCGATTTTGGGATGAAGAAAATCGGAAAATTATCAGAAGCAAAAATGTCATATTTAATGAGAAGATGACATACAAGAACAAAGATGCGACAAATTCTGACAAAGTTGAGACATCTGATGTAATAGATGTAGATGATATTGCTAAAAGTATTGTACAAGGCAATATCATTGATAAAGAAAACATTGATCCGCGAGGAAGAGCCATGTACACCAACGAACAGTTGTCGGAAGATCTTCCAGACGATCGGACCTCCACAACGATTCTCACCATCATTGAACTATATTCTATTGACGGATAATGGTGAACACTGAAAGTCTTGAAGAAGCTACAAGAGTCGAAGAATCAAGCAAGTGGGAGCTAGCCATGAAAGATGAGATGGATTCCTTGTCAAGAAACCAGACATGGGAATTGACTCCACTACCTAAAGGGAAGACGACCTTGCATAATAAATGGGTGTACGAGGATTAAAGAAGAGCATGATGGAAGCAAACGATTCAAGGCAAGACTTGTCGTGAAGGGATTTCAACAAAAGGAAGGTATCGATTATACTGAGATATCTTTTCTCCGAGTGGTAAAGATGACTACAATCAGATTAGTATTATCAATTGTAGCTGCAGAAGATCTACATCTTGAGAAGTTAGATGTGAAGACTGCTTTCTACATGGAGATCTAGAAGAAGATATCTACATGAAGCAACCGGAGGGTTTCTGAAAAGGAAAAGAGAACATGGTTTGCAAGTTGAAAAGGAGTTTATATGGTTTGAAGCAAGCTCCGAGGCAATGGTACAAGAAGTTCGACAACTTTATGTGCAACAATGGGTTCACACGTTTGCAAGCAGACCATTGTTGTTATGTAAAGAATTTTGGGTCATCATATATCATCTTACTGATATATGTAGATGATATGCTAGTTGCAGGATCTAGCATCGGGGAGATTAACAAGCTGAAACAACAATTGTCAAAGCAGTTTGAAATGAAGGATTTGGGAGATGCAAAACAAATCCTTGGCATGAGAATCATCAGGGACAGAGATAAAGGTACTCTGAAGCTTTCACAAGAAGAGTATGTGAAGAAAGTGCTCCATAGGTTCAAGATGGATAGAGCAAAGCCAATAAGCACACCTTTGGCTAAACATTTCAAACTTACTAAGGAGCAGTCACCTAAAACTGAAGAAGAAAGAAACTCTATGAATACAGTTCCTTACGCGTCAGCAATTGGAAGTCTCATGTATGCTATGGTCTGTACAAGACCAGACATTGCACATGCAGTGGGAGTTGTGAGCAGATACATGAGCAATCCTGGCAAACAACACTGGGAAGCAGTCAAATGGATTATGAGGTATTTGAAAGGTACTTCAAATACATCCTTATGCTTCACAAAGTCAGACTTGAAGCTTCAAGGATATGTAGATGCTGATTTAGCCGGTGATATCGACACAAGAAAAAGTACTACAGGGTTTGTGTATACTCTGGGTAATACAGCTGTATGTTGGGCTTCGAAGCTACAGAAGATTGTTGCTCTTTCTACAACAGAAGCTGAATATGTAGCGATTCATGAAGTCGGGAAGGAGATGGTTTGGTTACAAAGCTTCTTGGAAGAATTAGGCAAGAAACAACATAAAGGCATTACATGCAGATGGCTGATCGAGTGCTATTTTTCTTGCGAAGAATCCAGCCTTTCATTCTAGGACAAAACACATACAGTTGAGATATCATTTTATTCGGTCTCTTCTTGATGATGGACAATTGATACTTGAGAAGATTCGAGGTTCGGAGAATCCTGGTGACATGCTGACAAAGGAAGTACCTATAGAAAAATTGAAGCTGTGCAAAGCTTCAGTTGGACTTCAAGACTAAAAGGGATTGACACCATTGTGTTCAAGTGGGAGATTGTTGAAGTATGAACACAATGTGTGAAACTTCAACAATGGTATGCAAACTTTCTCCCCACCATTGTTGAAAATGGTTACTAACCCACCATTCTTCCAACCCACCATTGTTGAAAGTGGTGAATTTGGTGGCCAACCATTAAAGATTGTCTCCTCACTCTTGCTATAAATAGAGGAGCTTCTTAGAGCTTTAGACATCATTGAGTGAAGAACACAAGTGAATGTGTTGTGTAGAGAGAGCTAAAGAGTGAGTTGAGTTGAGTTGAGTTGAGTTGAGTTGAGTTGAGTTGAGTTGAGTTGTTTCTCCTCCTCCTTGTATTTGTATTATCGCTTGCTTAATACAAATCGGTAGCTCCAGTGGAGTAGGCAAGTTGCCGAACCACGTAAATATTGTGTGTTCATCCGCTGCCGTCTCTAACACCTTCGAGAAGAGGAAGAAGGAGAACGTAGGGCCGACCTGAATCATCGGACTTATCAAGCATGACCATTTGAGTCTCGTGTTCAAGATCTCTTCCGTTGGAGCCAACCCAGTGGGTTTTCCACCGGACCTTGAACCTGAATATGCTCATGAACTTTATGTTCCTCGGCTTCCCAATAGGCACAACGTGCCTGTCTTTGGATTCTTTCGAGTCGAACCCCACAAAGGATCCGGCACTGGAGGATATTGATTTCCGGTATAAAGGGAGGGGTGAGGGTAATGTTGTCGGGGACATCGAGAGAAATATGTGGCCATTAGCGAGCAAAGTTTGATCCTCAAGAGAGATCAAAGAGTACTGGCTATTGCCACCGCACGAAGACTGGAGCACCGGAATCGTATAGAATTGATCCCATTGGTGAGCAAGAACGTGCGGGCCTTCAATGAAAGAGAGCCGCAATACTGAGATAGAGCAGAAAGTAGAGTGGTGTTTAATAATGGCGAGAAGCAAAGAGTCGAAGTGTGGTTATCTATATAGAAATGTGAGAATGGAGGGAGATGTGGTCTCGTGTGGTCTTTAAAGGAGTTTGTAGCTTTCATTATGCTCGAACACAAAATTCAAAAGTTTAAATGAATGCATTAAATAATTAGAAAGGAGAAAAATAATTAGAAATAAAACAAAACAGAACGTAATTAGAAAGAAAAAACAAAATAAACGAAAATCCATTTTTTTATCATATCATTGGAAAAACACCGTATTATATATAATATGGATTTGTATAGTGTTTTTTTTTATAATCAGTTCCTACGCAATTACTTGTGCACAAAGTTACGATCGCACGTTATTGTCATTGAATAAGATTATTGTCATTGAATAGATGTTTGATCGTATTTTCCACAAACACCGAAAGTCTTCGTCTCAAATTTCATTATAGGAAGTACTTGGGGCCACTATATAATCACAGTAGTAGGAAAAACTTTGCAGTAATTTCGTTTGGGATTTTAGTTATGGTTGTTTTTCAAATTAATTTTCGTGTTGAAATATATAAAAATAATATTTTTTATTTTTTAAAAATTATTTTTGACATCATCACATCAAAATGATCTAAAAACACTAATTTTTTTCTTTCTAATTATGTTTTGTTTTGTTTTTTTTCTAATTATTTTTTCTCCTTTTTTTTCGTTTTTTTCTTTTCTCTCTTGCTTTTTTATTAATTTTTTTATAATTTTTTTCAATTTTTTCATGAATTGTTTTTTTCTAATTATTTTTCTCGTTTTTCTTTTCTCTCTTGCTTTTTTATTACATTTTTTTCTAATAATTTTTTCAATTTTTCCAGAATTGTTTTTTTATGGTTATATTTTTTCCTTTTCCACTTATATATATATTGGTGTTTTTGTTCTATTTTGGACAAACTTTTCTAACAAACTTTTGAATTTTGTTTTGAATTTTTGTCATTATAGTTTTTATTGACGTTCTATTTTTATTCAGTTCAATTCTAAAATTTGAATTTATATTGATGATCATTTTAAAATTAATATTGCTCTTTTTCTCTTTGGTCTTTTTTTCTATTATTTCTATCTGATTTTTGGACATATGATTATATAATTTTATTTTTACACAATAATAATGATAATTATAGTGATTATTTTTATTGTTTTTTGACAAAATATTCTACTTTTTTAATTATTCGGTCAATTTAATGATTTTCACTATTTGGACAGATAATATTGATAATAATATTAATCGTTATAGTTATGATAATGAAAATAACGTGGAGATGAATTTTCAATTTATATTTTCTTCTATTTGGAGATAGAAAATTAGCTGCTTATTTTTGTTTTGATTAATGCATGTTCGTTCACAATTTATATTTTGTTTGTTGTGTTTAATTTAAATTGAATTATAAAATAATTTAATCTTAACACAATTTATTCAATAATTCAGATATCCTATTTTTCTTGCTTTTTATCGATAATGATAATTTTATATTGGTTATTTCATTGAAACCTCCCAAAAATATAAATTTATATTTATTGAAAATTCATATATTTTAAAAAAATGCAATTCACAAGATTTCTGCACAGATTTATTATATTATCCAAATTTATATTACAATACAAAAATCACACATAATTAATAATTGTTTTACGTTAAAAATATATTTCCGACGCTGACGAGCACGAGTGCGATGGCTAGTAATATAGATAAATAGATTGAGTTTTTTTAAAAATATATATCAAAATAATTTTATAGAATGTGAAGTTGAGAAATATAAATTATCTAACAAAACACAAATCTGTTAAAAGAAAATGTTTTAAGCAAAGTGGACTTTGAGTTTAAACCCGCACACATATAATATAATAGTGCGCCGTGATAAAAGCGTGGAACCTGAGGGTGCTGAGGGCTTTTCTTCACATAATGTAGGAGAATGATGGATTAGAAAAACATCTTCACATAATGTAGGAGAATGATGGATTAGAAAAACATATTGATATGATAAGAGATAAACATGTCGGCTAGGATCCCGTGCCAGGGATGCCCGTGCCAGTGTCAAACACGTGTAAGCCTGATATAACTTTTTTTATTTAATTAATGAAAACAAGACAAACAATGAAGTTTGACTAGAAAGAGACCAGAAGCACACAGAATGTGAGCAATTCTGTGTGCGCCCACTGAAATATTCATCTGCCCTCCAGCATTTAGTGAGAGAACTACAACTCCGTCGCATTTAGGGTGTGTTTTAGGAATTTTTCAAAGTGATTTTTGAGATGGATATATTAAAATAAGATTTTTATTTTTAAAAAAATTATTTTTAAAATGAAGGAGTGTAACAAACATCTTACAACTCCAACAGTGAGTTTTTTTGGTTGGATCTAAAAGGCAACAAAAACATGTATCTTCGAGTGGTTTTTAAATTCTTTTTAGCTTTAAATTAATTAATGTTTCTATACTCTTAGCTTCTATTTTTATTTTTTATCATTTTCTCTTTTGTTGAAGCTTTATTTTTATTCAATTTGGTTTTGAATCTTTAATTTATGTTAATAATTATTTTAAAAGTGATATTTGTTTTTTTTATTTGAAATTCAAGGCAGTAGTTGTATTGGAAACAAGACACAAAATGAAGATCTTAAGGTCAGATAATGGTGTATGGTGAATATACCTCTCCACAGCTAGATGATACTTCAGTATTTTCTTTAGTATTAATTAGATTAGTTAATGGTGCTAATTAATGTCTGTGGCGGCGCTTCTGGGAGCAGATGATGGATGGGTATGGTTTTGAAGGCTAATGTGGGTCAAAATTAGTCATGCCCTTGAACTTAAATTGTATGCATATAATGATTTACTTTGACCCATGTTCCACAATTTATTTTCTGTTTTTTTATTGTTTTCTATAGTGCATGATTGTTTCCCATATACGAAACTGCACCAAAGCCAATCATGACATGCGTTTATTAGCATTTTTTGGTTTGGTATTCTTAGAGCATCTCCATCTCATACGAGGCAAAATTAAAATATTATTTTTATATTATTTTTGTGTGACTGTTCATGTTCCAATGAAACATGGATAGTTAAAAATACTTTTCTCTCCATGAGGTGCTATAAATAGCATCTTATGGGGAGGAAGGTAAAATCATGGCCCCATCTCGGGCTACGTTCTTTATATATTATAATATATATATTAGAAAATAATATAATTATATTAAAAATATTTTTAATTAAAAATACTTTAATAAGAGAGTAAAAAAATATATAAAATTATTAATTATATCGTTGAAGTGTTTTTAAAAGCAATTATTTAATTATATAATTTATTTTTATTAATTATATAATTAATTGCATTATTAAACTACATATAAAATAATTACACTATATTTAAAATAATATAAAAATAAATAATTCTTCCAAATGGTTTTTACCACCAAAACATACATAAAAAAACTATAAATACAATATTCAAAATAACATTTTAGTAATAGCATCTCCAATTTAGTAATAGCATTCCCATTGGAGATGCTATTATGTTCCTAGTGGACAGACGGTGTTGGGTCCCATATAGAAGAAGAAGGGGGGAGGGGATTATAAACAAGGCAGAGAGGAGGGACATCTCCTCCATTCTCCTCCCAATATCTTCCTGAGACTTGTAGCCACCTACCATGGAGATTGAGCTTGTGAATAAACCACTGACCACCTATGATATATCTTCTTGTCTGGCTTATCCAGCAGGCACTCTCGGGGCTTTTCAAATGGTGCAAGGACAAAACGCTATCTATTTGAATGCAAGAGATCCCACTGGAAGAGTGTGGGTATTTAAGCTTTGTACAAGATTTGGTCCACACAAGAAACCAGTCATCAGAGGAGACTGGCTGCGCTACGTCCATGACAAGGGCCTTAAAGTCGGTGATGTTATCATCTTAACAATGGTAGAAGATGCAGAAAATAGAGTTTCATTTCATCTACATGTATGTTTCAACTACTGCAATTCAGGTAAAAGCCTGCTGTTACAGTACCTAATCCTATCTTTGTTCTTGAATTGGCTTTTTTTTTCTTAAAAAGAAAAAAACATTCTGGGTACTGACATGACTTTGTTCAATATGGTGGCTTAGGGTTTATATATATAAGCGTGGCATCATCAATTTATCTAGATCTTCCTCAATAATCAGTCTTTGGGTTCTTCTTGGCACGAAAGCGGTGGCTGCATGTGTTCTTACTGTGATTCAGTATGGGCTCCTGATCATGCTTCCTTTGTTCGTGGGTCTCATTGTCTACTGGTAATTTACAAGGTCCCTGTTTACTAATTTACAATCTTCCATAGTTGTTTGATGTCTGTATGTCTTTTTGTCATCCTGTGTGCCCCTAAACCTAGATGTTTTGCATGTATTCACATGCTTATCTATCTATCTATCTATCTATATATATATATATATATATATATATATATGTCAGGAAACTTGTTTGTTGATGTCGTGTTTCATAAATAAGATTGCTGTTTTATTTTTGTATCTGCATTCATTCTTCTTCTTGCACTCTTAGTGTCATGTTTGGAGAGAGGCAAATAAAGTAGTTCTTCTTGCACTCTTAGTGATGTTTGGAGAGATATAGGCAAATAAAGTAGCGGATTTTGTTAGTGAAAGAGAGTTTAGAAGTCATGGCTGCCTCCTCCTTGCATGGGGTGCTTTGATCAGTACTGGATATACTGTCCTGTCTTTTGCTCAAATTTGGAGACCCATTTTTTGTCTGACAGTACGGAGGGTACATTCCACTACTGGCTAGAGAACCAAGCGAGGATGCCTTCAAGCTAGGGTTAGCAGCAGCAGGGATTCTAGTTCTAGCTCATGTCATTGCTAACTTTCTGGGTGGATGCGCGTGCATTTGTTCTCAAGAAGATCTTCAAAGAGCTTATCCACAGACAACTCTCTGTCGCATGCTTCCTTTTCTTGGTAAGCTGCGAAGTTGTATAAACATATCTTCTCGATTCCCGGCCAGATGAGTTAACAAGCTAGATATCATTATTATTTTATTATGCAGCATGAACCCGATGAAAAGTCTCACAGAGATTAGCTATAATTAGTAGGATTACTTACTGGTTAATGATGTTTTTGCAAACACCTAATTATCTGGGCAGGATCATATTGGCTGCTGGGTTATCCATGCTAGGGATTGGCAACTTGTCAAACAACAAGTCAAGAACCTCTTGCGGTTTCACACACCATCATTTCTTCTCTTTTGTGGTATTCTGTGCTTTGTTCATGGACAGGTTTGTGTTGCGTATTACGTCTCTGCCGCTGCTGCTGTCAGTGAAGAAAAACATGGAGGTCATGCTTTTGCCTCCTTTTGTTTTTCAGGGTCGAATCCCTTTTCCTTTTCATGGCACAAGGTTTTAGTTAATCTGTGAGCTGCAAAATTATAGCGTCGATCATGGGACAAGCAATATTGAACAAATGGGTCATGAGCTGAGCTAATTATCTTGCTAATTAATCCTTTACACTCGAGATGATAGGCATGTGTCTTCATGCTTAGGAGGTCTGAGAAGTTTCAAGGCTGAATCCGAACCTATGGTTAAAAATGACTTCTGTAAACCAAAGTTGTCAACCCTGATCGCATTAACCTGGAATCAGTTTAGCCAAACTCTAGTTTTTTTAGTGTGGTTTCTTATTTGCAGGAGAAGTACCCCAGAAATCGTGGCCCAAGGACCAAATATGGTCGTTTAAGAACTCTCCAAAAGTTTTTGGCAGCCCAATGCTAGATGCTGTAATGAACAAAGCCACACTAGGCAGAGAAATGGTACATTGGTTGAAGAAAAGACCTACAGTATACCAAGCGATGTGGGATCGATGAAGTTCCTAGCTGACCCGACAGGGAAGCCGCTGGAGTGGGGATTACTATTAGCCAGGCAACAAAAGCTTGTAAGTGTACTGGAATGATTTCTTCATTTTAGTTCACAGCTACCCCTTTTAGTGTGGGAGTTGGTCATCATTCCATAACTTTTCTCTCTCTCTGCTGCTTTCTCCTCATTCTTGTTAGGTGTACAGGTTTTTTCTTTTCCTTATTGTAATTTTGTAATTCATTGTTTGGTAGCAAAGAAAAATGAAAAAGAAAATTTCTCATTAATTTCCTCTCCCCTCCATTATGTGAAGTGAACAAAATAGCATAAACAGGGACTCCGGCTATGCCAGCTAATTTCTGATTTTTGTTTAAATAACAGTTTCCTAAAAAATTAGGAGAATGATATAGATTAGAAAAAAATGGTTAAAAATAACTGTGTTTTAAAATATTGTATTTGTACACAACTACTATTTTTAATAATTAAAATGTATCTATTTTTTAAATTAATTTAATAATTCAATGATAAGATTCAAAATGTAATGGTTAAGAAGGACATAAAATAATATGATAAGATAGAGAAATTTGAAAGAAAAATAATAATAATAATGAGGATATTTTGGATTGTTTTTGATATAACTGGTATTGTTGAAAGGATTTTAATTTTGATATAATTGGTATTGCTAAACGGGTTGCTTAGATGGATTGGATTTTTGTGCGGTCAAATCAAGTCAATCATTTTTTCTCCTCATCGGATCTTCAATCGCAGGTCGCAACCGTTGGAAAAGATGGGCTAGTGGCCTGCATATGAGCAACAAAAAGGCTGCATCTTAGAACGCGGCCCAATTATGATGGTGTGGCCTTCCTTCGTACTCGGTTCAAATAAAAGGAAAGCCCAATCAGCCCATCATCATATAAACCAATAAGGCTTGATATTGTCTTCAGTCCAGCCCGAGAACTCATGCATATCATGGCACCACTGATTTTAAGTCACACACATATATATTTTATAAAGTCAAAAAGTACATGTCTAAGTTGTTTGAGGGATCGAGTTATGAAAATGGGGTCCGTTTTAGATATTTTAAAGTTACAATATTCTAGTAACAAAGTTGTATTCCATGGTCTATCTCATATTTCACATTTCTGGGGAAGGGCTATCTCTTTCTATATGCAATCACAGAGAGCTATGAAAAGGTAAGTAATCAACTCCGAGATAAGGTTATCTGAAAAGCACAGAAGTCGATTTACTGTGGATCTTGTCTTGCGGGCAAACATGAAATACTCACTGATTGATTTCTTCTAAAGTTAGGCGCCATTAACTAGGTCTAAGATTTTGAGTAGTAATATGGTTAGTACAAGACCACATCAAAGTAGGGATCCATTATTGATCATTCGGGGCGTATATATATATCGGTATTGTGTGTGTGTGTGTCTATATATATCCAGAAGTTACTATCCAATGGTAGAGCGCCAGGTCACAATGGCATTCCTTGGCGGCAAAAAAACAGCCATTCCTGTATTTATTAAATAGAAGGGTGCTTCTTGGATTTTGCCTCTCTGTGGTGGGGAGAGGAGACCTGGTTTCAAAACTTTGAAAACCAAAATCGAAGGGCACGAGGTGGGAAGGCAAGGCTGAAAAAAATACAAAAAATAAAATGTTTTTTTTTTACTTACAAGATTACTTTCATTTCATTGTGGCTCCCACAACCCACTGAAAATGCAAAAATCCCAACTCCCCACCAGACCACACTCATCTCCTTATCGTCCCCCTCCCCCCTCTATAAATCCTTATAGTCCTCAAGAACAGTATCATGGATCAGCTTGCGTATGTATAATATTTTTTTATCCCTAGATTTTTAATAATAAAACATGTTGTGTCGTCTGTTATCATCAATCTAGATAGTAGCAGGACTTGTTTTTCAAAGAAAGATTCAGCAATTACCAAAAAAATAGCTTAGAAGAAGGTCAATATGGACGTGCGTGCACACATGTCCCCATCTACTCTACTGTGTCAACGTTTGACCATTGAGAATGTGGTGGATGTACTCCAACTGGCTAGGCTCTGTGACTCGCCGGATCTTTACGTCAAGTGTATGAAGACGCTGACATAATCTCAGACGTCAAGAACTCGGACTTGTAGAATGACATGTAGAATATTGGCATCTTCCAGACAAGAGCATAAAAGTCAATAGCCGTTTGAAATTACAAAAAAACAAATTAGATGGGGACATGTGTGCACGTGTCAGTACAATAGTCAATACCCATTATTATTATTATCAAAATGAGCTAAAAACATTAAAACATATTTATTCAAAATGAAAAAAATCAGCAAAACGGTGGTTTGAACATATTACCAAACAGGCTTTATTGATGTTGTGAAAGAAAAAAACTGACCACAACAGATATAGCTTATTGTCTGGCTTATCCAGCAGGTAATCTCTGGGCTTTTCAAATGAAAAAGTACACCAAACAATAGAATTAGCGATGTCTTCCATATCAGAGATTTTTATTTTAAGCATCAAGCCTAAATGTTTGGATCAAAGTTGCCATGCTTTTAGCTGCATCATATACTAGCCTCACGTTCCCTTCTCTGTGCTTTGTCTCCTGCACGGATGAATGTGGGTCCCAAATATAAGCCCTCAGGGTGAACAAATTTTATTCACCAGAAAGAATAGTATTGGAAAAATAATAATTGTAAGCATCTATGTTGACGAAACAGCATAGTACTCACCAAAAGAGTAGTATTAGTTGAAAATGATTTAAAAAATTAAAGTGTAAAATAAAATTAGATAAATTCAATTTTTAAAAATACTTTTGAAATCCACCAAACAACCTCAAATAACTCTCAGTTGTAGGCTACTGATCCCACCTGACCTACCTCTTGTAATGGCCCACTTCAGTCTTCAGGTAGTACCGTAGTGGTGGTGAGCGAATGAAAGCTGGGATATTTTCTCATGCTCTACAAGTAATATAATATGAAAGGAAACAAAAGGAGATCAGATTCTATTATCCAAAATAAATGAATTTTATATATTCTCATCCTTCAATTTCTCTAGACGGATATTTTAATTATTTAAAATAAACTTTTAAAAGCGCTCGCAAAGTAAAATACCCACCAAACCTGTCAATGTAGAAAATTATCAACTTTATTCACCCAGATGGGAAAACAAAATAATAATAATAATAATTTACTATGTTATTAAAAATAAAATACTTCTTTTATTAAATAAATTATAATATCTGGGAGGCCCAGTTGCGGATGTGTTGGTGGCTTATCCAATAAATTATTATCATTTGAGATTCCTTATAATATAAAGTCATAATATAAGCTCAGCGTATCAAATGCTTCACGTCAGCATTTTAAATATTTTTTCAAGTCAAAATGATAACGTCACCATATTTGAGGGTGTTCCAGCCTTAAAAACCCATTTATTTTATACGGATATGGATCTGCAAATTAAATTGATTCGGTACTCCTCAATATATAACCTAATAGAAAGGGAATGAAAATAAATTTTTCAACACATCAAATGTTACAGAATACAATTAAAATAAATTATTTTAAAAAGGATATAAACAAAATCAACTTGTATTAACCTTTGAAATTAGTGACTTTGGTCACGAACTCAAGAATACCCTCTAGAAGTACAATTGTAAGAAAAACACAGAAAAATCTAAAAGAAAAGGATAAAAATCTTCTAGAAGAAAAGGGAACAAGAAAGCTAAGCAAATATTGGCTAACCTCGTAAATTTAGGTTAATCTCTAAAACTTATAGCCTGAAATCTCTTACCGAAGTTTAATTAGAAAGTTTAATTCCAACCAATTTGATTTTAAAAGATGAAATCATGAAAAACAAATAAGAATCTAAAAACCTTGACAAAGATAGTAATAAAAATAAGGGAGATTAAATTTGGTATGGAAAAAACCTAAAAGGATGAAATTTTAAAAACAAATGGTCATAGACAGAAAAAAAACAGATTTCAAACAAAAGAATAAAGACTGAATTTAAAAGAATAAAAAATGGAGGCTGATAATGATCTTTCGTCTATTAAGATCAGAGGGCTGATAATGAATGTTCCTTATTTTGGTGGGGTCAATAGGACTGCGTCCGAAATTAGATTGAAAAATGATAAGATCTTGCCACTGCCAGCCAAAGATCTGACGTGGCCACTTGCATGGCTTAATGAACTTACTATTTTCGTATCTTTTCAAAATATTTTTAGAAATATATCAAAATAATGTTTTTGTTTTTAAAAAATATTTTTAACATTAACAAATCAAAATAATCTAAAAACACCAAAAAATATTTATTTTTTCTTCAAATTTCGACAAAAAACCAATTGGAATGCAGAGCAAAACGGACTCGAAAGATGCTGGTCGTGACCACGAGTACTGTAACCCCATCGTTGCTGGGTCCAATGATGATGGGAAGATCGACGGTTGCCGGCGTGCGATGTTAGAATTTATGGCGGGGACCCACTTTCGGACAAGCAGGAGGAGTTCACCAAGAAGTTAGACTCACTTGGGGTTCACGTGGTGACAAGTTTTGATCCTGATGGCTACCATGCCGTGGAACACTTTGGTCCTGAAAAGGCCAAAGCTTTATATGATGACGTCAAGGAATATGTCATATGGCAAACGAACATGTTTAGCAGCCGAAGATCTAAATAAATAGGCATCTTGATCGTGACAGGGCATACCCTCCTCTTATTACTGTATAACATGGATGTGAGGAGAAGAGAAGGCCTACACCAAACCCAACCCCCAGCTCTGTTTTATGTATTAATTTGTGACCCCCTTATAGCTCATCTCGTATGGTTTTCTGATCTTAAAGAAAAGTTTAATAACCTAAAAAAACTTCAAAACAGTAGAAAAGAAGCAAATTGAGCAAACCTTACAAACACAAACCTTAAACGAAAAACCCTTTGAAATACATTACATAGAAGAGAAATACAATTTTTTTGTTTTTTGTTTTAATGTTTTTCATAATTTATTTCTTTTAAAAATTTCTTCTAATTTGTTTTTGAGAGGTAGTTATTATTCAAGCTAATTATACAATTATTGTATCTTGAGAGACATTTTCATCATAAAATAGTGACAAAGAAACTTACTTGGACAGCTATATATGTTGATTTTAAAACCTATCAGAGAATATACTTAGAATAAAAAACAAATTCATATATTTATTTAATATAAAAAACATTCATATATATATTATTATCTAATAACCTAAAAGGGATCAGCCTATTTCACTATTCATTGGACATTTGTCCTCCCTACTTCTCATGTGTATGTGCTCTTTGGTGTTTTTTTTTTTTTGGGTTTTCTATTTCTTTTTTTTTACTTTACATTTTTCTCTTTTTTTTTCATTGTATTCTTGCTTTTTTTTATGATGATTTTTTTCTTTTTTTTTCTTTCTTGCCATTTTTTTATTGTGTTTTTTCTAACTATTTTTTTCATATTTTCCCATAAAATATTTTTTTTCTGGTTATATTTTTTTCTTTTAGACTTATATTTATGATTATTTTTTCCTTTTTTTCTTTCTTTCCTTTTTTTGTTATTGTGTTTTTCTAACTATGTTTTTCATATTTTCCCATAAAATATTTTTTTTCTGGTTATATTTTTTTTCTTTTTCGACTTATATATATTTATTTGTTATTTATTATAATTATATAAGTTTTGTTTTGTTTAAATTTTGTCCTTTGAAAGTTATTTATTATAATTATATAAGTTTTGATTTGTTTCAATTTTGTCCTTTAATTTAATAATAATAATAATAATAATAATATCCGTATAATTTAATAATTTTAATTGTTTTTACAGAAATGGCAATGATATTTATTTTTTTGTTAAAGTTTCTAGGATATTCTTAGTCTTTCATTAATAATAATAATAATAATAATAATAATAATAATAATAATTTAATTATTTTTCTTGCTTGCTCTTTTGTTAATGTTTTTTCCACGTATAATTTAATACTTTTTATTGTTTTGATGATAATGGCAATGATATTTATTTATTTTTGTTAAAGTTTCTAGGATATTCTTAGTCTTTCATTAATAATAATAACAATAATAATAATAATAATTTAATTGTTTTTCTTGCTTACTCTTTTGTTAATGTTTTTTTTCCCCGTATAATTTAATAATTTTTATTGTTTTGACAGTAATGGCAATGATATTTATTTATTTTTGTTTTGTTAAATTTTCTAGGATATTCTTAGTCTTTCATTAATTATATGTTCTAATATTTATTGGATATTATCTCATAGGAATATATATAAGGAGAAGAAAACATAACCTAGAATTTTTTGAATAAAAAAAATTAATATCGGTATTCTTAAATACATTTAATATAATCATACAATTAATAAATCATGTAACAAAACAAAATTGCCGTCAAATTTTAATTTTGTACTTAACACAATAATAATAATAATAATAATAATAATAATTTAATTATTTTTCTTGGTTACTCTTTTGTTAATTTTTTTTTTCTCCGTATAATTTAATAATTTTTATTGTTTTGACAATAATGACAATTATATTTATTTATTTTTTTGTTAATGTTTCTAGGATATTTTTAATCTTTCATTAATTATATGTTCTGATATTTATTGGATATTATCTCATACGAATATATATAGGGATAAAAAAACATGACCTTGGATTTTTTGAATAAAAAAAATTAATATCAGTATTCTTAAATACATTTACTATAATCATATAATGAATAAATCGGATAACATAAAAAAAAATTGTCTTCGAATTTTAATTTTGTACTTAACACAATAACAATAACAATAACAATAACAATAACAATAACAATAACAATAACAATAACAATAATAATAATAATAATAATGATAATAATAATTTAATTGTTTTTCTTGCTTACTCTTTTGTTATTGTTTTTTTCTCTCCATATAATCTAATAATTTTTATTGTTTTGACAGTGATGACAATGATATTTTTTTTTTAATTTTCTTAAATTTTCTAGGATAATTTTAGTATTTCATTAATTATATGTTCTAATATTTATTGGATGTTATCTCATATGAATATATATATATATATATATATATATAGGGAAAAGAAAACATGACCTAGGTTTTTTGGAATAAAAAAATTAATATCATTTTAAAATTAATATTGAAATTTGGTACTCTTTTGTTTAGATTTATTTCTTAAAAACAAATTTATAATATTTTCATTTTTAATATTTTAAATATAATATTGCTGGGGAAAAGATAAACTAAAAAAAATACAGATTTACGTAGGTTATCTGCAATTACAAAATATACGCGTCACTTTCCATTTTGATTACATAAATTTTATCAATTATAATTATACTAAATAAATATTAAACTAATAAAATACAATACATATAAAAGCAAAAAATTTTTAACAAAGATAACAAAAACACATGCATCGCGTGGATATACCGCTTCGTCTATATATCTAAAGGCATCAGCCAAATGCACGATGAATTACTGTGGATTGGTTGTTTTTCCTTGTACTCACGGGAGTACATCTGCCCTTTTTTAAAAAAAATTTCGTTTTTAAAAATTCTTTTTGTCTAAATTTCGTTTTTCTTTTAAATTCTTTTTCTTCTAAATTTCGTTTTTCTTTTTTAAATCCTTTTTTCTTACAAATTTCGTTTTTTCTTTTTAATTTTTTTAAATTCGTTTTTTTTCTAAATTTCGTTTTTGCTTTTTAAATTCTTTTTTTTCCTAAATTTTGTTTTTTTTCTTTTTTTTAAATCCTTTTTTTCTTACAAATTTCGTTTTTTTTCTTTTTAAATTCTTTTTTTTTTAATTCGTTTTTTTATTTTTAAATTCTTTTTTTTCCTAAATTTTCTTTTTTTCTTTTTTAAATCCTTTTTTTCTTACAAATTTCGTTTTTTCTTTTAAATTCTTTTTTTTTTAATTTCGTTTTTTTTCTTTTTAAATTATTTTTCGTTTCTAAATTTCGTTTTTTTCTTTTAAAATCCTTTTTTTCTTCTAAATTTTGTTTTTATTTCTTTTTAAATTCTTTTTTTTACTAAATTTCATTTTTTTCTTTTTAAATTCTTTTTCTTTTCTAAATTTCGTTTTTCTTTTTAAATTCTTTTTCTTTTCTAAATTTCGTTTTTTCTTTTTAAATCCTTTTCTTTCTTCTAAATTTTATTTTTCTTTTTAAATTCTTTTTTCTAAATTTCGTTTTTTCTTTTAAAATTCTTTTCTTTTCTAAATTTCGTTTTTTCTTTTTAAATCCTTTTTTCTTCTAAATTTTGTTTTTTGTTTTAAATCCTTTTTTTCCTAAATTTCATTTTTTAATCCTTATTTTGGAAAGTGTTGCTTTTCGTTTGTTTTTTGGATTTTTAAATCCTAATTTTAGAAAATTACTCTGTAAAAGTTGTTTTCGTTTGTTTGTTTTTAACTTGGATATTAATGACGACTTACAGCGTATCATGATTAATCTCGGATCTATTTTTTCCTTTTTTGTTTCCACTTCTATATTTTTCCCCATGACCAGGGTGTCAGGAGTTATTTTATGCGCGACATGATTTTTTCATATTACTTGTTTAAAAGATGTTTTTCCCTTGCATTGTTTATTTTAATAACCATGCTTTTTTAATAATAATGTTCACGAGTTCAATCTTGTGTGAAGAGGTGTTTCTGTTTTTTATTTTAATCGGGCTTTTTATTTTCTTTTAGACACGAGTATCCGATTCATGACTTATGCGCACCGACTAATCTACGAATCCATTTATTATTATTATTTTTATTATCACTTACATATTTTTTTCATGACCGGGATCTCCGGATTAGTTAACAGCGCATCATGATATTTATATGTTTTTTATTTATTTTTGTTAAAGTTTCTAGGATATTTTTAATCTTTCATTAATTATATGTTCCGATATTTATTGGATATTATCTCATACGAATATATATAGGGATAAAAAACATGACCTTGGATTTTTGAATGAAAAAATTAATATCAGTATTCTTAAATACATTTACTATAATCGTATAATGAATAAATCGAATAACATAAAAAAAAAATTGTCTTCAAATTTTAATTTTGTACTTAACACAATAACAATACCAATAATAATTTAATTGTTTTTCTTGCTTACTCTTTTGTTATTGTTTTTTTCTCTCCATATAATCTAATAATTTTTATTATTTTGACAGTGATGACAATGATATTTTTTTTAATTTTCTTAAATTTTCTAGGATAATTTTAGTCTTTCATTAATTATATGTTCTAATATTTATTGGATGTTATATATATATATATATATATATATATATATATATATATATATATATATAGGGAAAAGAAAACATGACCTAGGTTTTTTGGAATAAAAACATTAATATCATTTTAAAATTAATATTGAAATTTGGTACTCTTTTGTTTAGATTTATTTCTTAAAAACAAATTTATAATATTTTCATTTTTAATATTTTAAATATAATATTGCTGGGGAAAAGATAAACTAAAAAAAAAAATATTTACGTAGGTTATCTGCAATTACAAAATATACGCGTCACTTTCCATTTTGATTACATAAATTTTATCAATTATAACTATACTAAATAAATATTAAACTAATAAAATACAATACATATAAAAACAATAAATTTTTTACATAGATAAAAAAACAGCCAGCATCACGCGGTATACCGCTCGTTTATCCTAAAACGAATGAAGATTCGGTGGTGCTGGTTCAATAAAATCTCTTTCGAAACAAGATGGATAAAAATAGCCGGTCACAAGGGGTATCGTTGTCATTCCAAACCACTGTAAGTAGAGTGGTTTATTCAGCTGTTTTCTTTGCATCCTCGACACCAGAGTGGCGAGTGAGTGGGATGGCAGCGCAAAATAAAACAAACAAAGATCTATACGATAAATGGTTTAGAAGCTTAAGCAACTTTTGAATATAACGACAAATAATAGGGAGCGAATCAGGACACAGTATAATGTTTTCTATACCGCAATGATTGTTTGGTAGTCTTTTCGATTCTGCGATGAAAATTTCATGCTTTTTTTCTGTTAAAGTGGACACGTACAGTGTGTTATCGGGTCTACTAAGCCGGTTTGTTACACCTTATATGTAGAAGAAGATGAAGG
>CM063594.1:2741098-2765711 GCA_032356905.1 Salix exigua | reverse complement strand
GATAGCTAGTAAAAGTTAGGAAAAATAAAACAAGATAGATAATTGAAAATAGACCAAACAACAACAACTATACAAACCAAACAATAACAAAACACTTACAAGGCCATATGCTCAACAACCTTTAGCTAGCTATGATCAATGTGCAATTGGTGAATCTTCTAAAAGCAAACCTAAATAACTAGCGTTGAAAAAATCTTGAAGGACAGTGTGGAATGTTTCTTGAGGGTAAAATTTTGAGCAAACCCAAATATCATATTCAAATCCAATAACAAATTCTATATTAGAGAATCTTATGGTGGGAATTTGATCCAAAAATAACAACCCCTAATATTATTTACAAGTTCATCAAAGAACTTGCCTTTTCAACCACAAAGATCTAGTGCATTGGGTATCAAAAGCTCAAATCTCTTATCTTCTTAACGTTTAACTAATCTAAAACGGTCTAATATAAGAAATATATAATTCAAGACCAATATAAAATAACATCAAAATAAAGAAACACTTCTCTTAATTTGTTTTTATTAAAAATATAATTATAAACTTTTAGTCATCCTTTTTATCTTAGAAAGGAACTTCACCACAAGTTTTTATTATGTAACCTTTTCATTTTGTTTTAGATTTTTTTTTCGTAAATAATTTTTTTTTTAATTTGTTTTGAGAAATCAAAAGTCTATTATTGTTAATGGGTGAAATTGTTAGAAATGGTTTAGAGCACCTTATTATGCTAATGATAATTTAAGTTTTTATTTTTAAAATACATGTACAAATATGAAGAATTATTTTCTACTTTTATGCTCATAATTTCATTCTCATATAATCAGGATTGGTAAGAAAAATAGCTTGCAGTTATAAACTATTTTACAAGTGAGAGAAAAGAAGATTCAAAACAATTATTATGAAAAGCTTTTAAGAATAATAAAAGAAAAAAAAACAATTAAAGGATAATTTCTTAAATAAGTTAAAAGACTAATATAGATAACATTACTAAATATAAACTTTCTTTGAAGTAAACTTATAGATCTTGACAGATTGCCGCATTTGAAAATCTATCTTTCAAAATAAAATTATGTAATATATTTCTTTAGTCGTTTCATTATTATATTTTTCAATTAGTAATTACTAAATAGTTGGATTCAAAATTTTATGAAGAAACTAGTAACTAGAATAAGGCTAGCTAGAACATCAATCTCATTAACCTACAGTGAAGAAACTAGGAGAGGTCAGTCTGAGGAGTTCATCTTAAAACCACTATAGCATTAGCAGCCAGTTTTCCAAGGCATGACTATAACTAGTCTATCCAACATGCTCTCAGAAACTAAATCGTTTCAATTCTCTTAATGTAATCTATTTCGATTCATGCATGAAAAGGAAAGAAATCTTATATCATCTCCCAAAATAACGATCTTCACACATGTAGTAGGAGCTAGGGTTTAGCCTCTTTTCTTAAAGTGTTCTTGAGGTGTTTTATTTTCTATTCTATTCTTGTTTCTTCTATACCTGCACAGATTTTGCTTTGTGTTGTTTTCTACAAGTTGGTTCCCTGCCGTCTTGGCATGAAGTTCTCGTTCTTATTCTTCATAATAACCAAAGGGACACTATTACTCTGTAGTTCATCATACATTGAAGCCATGTGTTGATTCATTCAATAATAATTTAAGAGGTAAGTACCAATTAGTGTTTTGCAAATCCACCCCGATGATAAGATTTTGATCCTCTTCCCAACAAATCTATCATGTAATGAGGTTTGTATTTGCTAACCCTAGCACAAGATATCTCTTACCAATAATAATAATGATGCTGGTTTCTTTGACTATCGATATACTGAGAAATCAATTACAATTAATGAGTACAAATCAGAAATTATATCTATATAGTACAAAAAATAGACAGTGAAGAGACCTCTTCTTTTTTTCACATAAAAACTATATACTACAGGTCACTTCACACAGCACTGTTTGCTCATACATCTCTTTATCAAAAAATACATATAGGTGGTACTATATTGGCTTAGGGGCACTAAAGTTTCGGAATTTTCCCTTTATTTTTCTGTAAAAATGAAGGCCGTATCTGATTCATTCGTCTATGCCCTATATTTTATGAGCACATCCTTATAGTAAGTTGTTCTTTCTCGGTGTGTGGATAGCAAAAGCAACTTAATGACACGTGGGAAAAATAGTGGTTTTTTTTTTACATTAAACCATTAATTAAGTAAGTTTCATACAGAGGTAGCATTAAGAGGAGCCATATGTGTCAATAATCCTTGAAAAGGATTTGAGCTTGCAATAAATGGCTGCAACTTCCATTAAAACATATATTTCATCTGTCGTGTCAATCTCTCCCTAAGCTCCTCTCTCCGTTTCCCTCGAAAAATATTATTTTGCTCACAGATATCAAAAGATTCTATTGTACATCCGTTTCAGCCATTCTCTTTTTTCAATTTTGTTGGGTTCAGAAGAAACCATCGATGAGATCACTGATGAAATACATAATAAAGTAGGAAAAATAAAAAGAAGATGAAAGAGGGAAGAACCTTGAGCTGGAGAACTCAAAAAGCTTGCCAGTTGCAGAAAACACCATGAGAGCAATCTCAGCATCACATAGAATTGAGAGCTCATAAGCTTTCTTGAAAAGCCCTCTTCTCCTCTTCGAAAAAGTAACTTGCCTTGCAGCTGTGTTGTCTATCTTCTTGATCTGGATTTTCCTTCGAGTCATCCTCAACAAGTTGAAAAATATCGACTCGCCCTTCACGCGAAATCAGCCAAGATAAGTTATCACATTTATAAATGATCAAAATAGAATCCCTAGCTAAGAGAGTGAGAGGGACCGAGAACAAAAAACATAGACCTATTGCTATATGCTCTTTAATGGAGGACAATATCAATTTTTACAGAAAGAAAAATCAATACCCTTTACATAAAATGAGAAAAAGCATGCATCATGCATACTTGACAAGTATATTTACAAGGGAATAAAATGTTTTTAGTCTGACATATATGCACACATGTATTACATATTTTCAAAGACATGAACAGAAAAAGGGAGGAGAAGAAAGAGTGATGAATTTGACAAAATAAAGAAAAAATCTGGATCCCTTCATCACCCCCAAGAAGTCCTTTCATGAGGAAGAATATCAATTGACGATCTGGAGCTACGTTAATGTACAATAGTGGATCTTGATTGCAAGAAATCAAGATGGGATCTTTGGTCACAGAAAATCAACCCACAACAAAGAAGGAGAGAAGGAGGAAAATTAATTGAAGAAAGCAAGTGTTTACTGACTGCTTAAAACAACTGTACTAAGAGCATTTGTATATATGGAAAATTAAGAAAAAATTATCTTGCTTTAATAAAAGTGGAAACAAATTTTAATAAAAAGAAAATGAAGAAAAAACAGGTACACGAGTGAGAGAATATTTCTGTAAATAGAAATTTATAGAATCCCCCTCTGTGATAAAGTTAGGGAAACAAAATTAGAAAAAAAATAAAAATAAAAGCCCCAAGGAGCAAGGTTTTGACAAATCAAGCCATGAATCTTGAACTGGGCACAAAAGACAGCAGCAGCAGCAGCAATAATAATAAAGAACACATGATCTAAAACAACCCAAGATAAAAAATTTAAAAATAAAAAAGTACTTGCAAAGGCATCAAGGTGGTGAAGAAGGAGAGTATCCTACCAATAATTCAAGCGGTCATTGAGTTTTGCAAGAAGGGTGTGAGCTTGCAAGGACTGGTCAGAAGTCTGTTGTTTCAGTTCTTCTCAACTATCTCTATCTTGTCTTTTTCTGGTGCTGTGACACCACAGAAAATCAACGTCAAGACCCTACAACAATGGTGTTTAGAGAGAGCTGAGAGGAGGGGGGGACGGGCGGAAAAGGAAAGATTCATTTTATTGCCAAGCAAGGAGTCACCGTGTGCCATTTTCTCCCGTTGGTTTTTTTTTTTTTTTTAAAAATGGAATGCCTGGAAATATATTAATTATTAGCTGTGGTCCATTTTTTTATTTATTTATTTTAATTTGAGTAAGGTTGTCAAGCAATAGATACAGATTCAACAGTTTAAGGGGAACTTTTTTTTTTTTTTTTACTTTTTTAACATAAAAAATTATTTTATTATTTTATATGGTGAGATTTGCTTTCCGTACAGATAGCAGTAGCACCCTCGTACCAATATTGTCTCTCCAGCTTATCTCTCCAGACAGGGATGTGCAAGGTAAGGTGACTATTACCAATAGTAGTGCAACACGTCATGTTATCTTCTTAAGTGACAAGCTAATAATAGACTGAGTGAAATACTCCACTCCTACAAATACAGGTAAGGAAAAAACATTTTATAGATGGTTTGTTTTTGCGATTATATTTTTTTTTTTTTTTTTTTTTAATTGTTTTGATGGGTTGATATAAAAAATAAAAATAAAAATTACTATATTAATATATTTTTAAATAAAAGGATATTTTTAAAAAATCTCTTCTATAATATTAAAAATTAATACCTGTGGTATAGTAATTAAGCAAATCACACGTACACAAAAGCATAACATTAGTTGAATGTTTGGAGATGTGCTTGACAAGGTTAAATCTTATGCTGGCAACACAGGATGGCTCGTGCATATAGACATAAAAAAATTAGAGGAATATAATATATATATAATTTATATTATTTTTTAACATCCTTATTAAGTAAAAGTTTTTTGGGCTTAAAACTTGAATACAAACTCACTCTACCTTGTGTTTGATTTTTATCAAGTAGAATGAGGGTGGTGAGATTCGAACTCCCGACCGCTAAGTCAACAAGACTCTAATACCATGTTAAGGAACCCTCTCACCTAAAAACTTAAGTGATTAGGTGAGACCTCGAAATACGACTTATATTATTCTCTAACATGGGATATATTATTGTTGTATTTCATCATGTATTAGCATGTACATTGTAATAGTAAACATTGAAGCCATGTGTTGATTCATTAGAAAGAATTTAAGAGGCAATTCTACTCTAAGTACTACCAAACCAGTTAAAGTTTTGCAAATCCACCCCCATAAAAAGATTTTGATCTTCTACTTAATTATCTTTCATGTGACCAGTTAGCACAAGATGACTGAAAAAACTAGTTCCGGTTTCTATGACTACTGATATACTGGAAAATTACTTACAATTTATGAGTACAAATCAGGCAATTATTTCAATATGGTACATATCGAAGACAGTGAAGGGACTCCTTTTCTTTTCTTTTTTTCTCATACATCATTCTACGATATGAGTAGTTGTAATCAATCACTTTATCAAAGAACACACATAGGTGGCCCTCTATTAGCTTAGGGTATTGGAGTCTCAGTATTTTCGATCCCTTGAGTTTTCTGGAAAAAATATGAAGGCCTTGCCCTATATTTTATGATACCAAGTTGTGGTTTCTGGGTCTACAGAGGATAGGAAGAACAGCTTCTATAATATCAGTGGCTTTGGTCTCTAATGGCAGAAAAAGTACAGCTCGTTTTGTTTTACAAGGAAGCATAGAAACTATATATGTATATATAGATAAATAAATTAATTAAGATATTAAACAATATAATTAACTAATCAACTTTCATACATAGGTAGCAGAGGATCCCATAAGTGGATGTGTCAGTAGTCTTTGAAAAAGAATTTGAACTTGCAACAAGTGGCAGAATCTGACATGGTTAAGACCTTCATATCATCAGTACCAATTTCTTCCTATGCTCCTCTCTCCTTTTCCCTCGAAATATATTATTTTGTTCACAGATACCAAAAGATTCTATTGTACATCCATTTCAATCACTCTCTTCTTTTTTCAATTTTGTTGGTTCAATGGAAACCATAGTCAATGAATCTGGATCAATGACATCACTGGTGACATACATAAAAAGTAGGAAAAATAAAAACAAATTCAAAGAGAGAACCTTGAGTTCGAGTACTCAAAAAGCTTGCCAGTTGCAGAAAACACCATGAGAGCAATCTCAGCATCACATAGAGTTGAGAGCTCATAAACTTTCTTGAAAAGCCCTCTTCCCCTCTTTGAGAAAGTAACTTGCCTGGTAGCTGTGCTGTATATATTCTTGATCTGGATTTTCTTTCGAGTTATCTTCAACTCACCCTTCATGCAGAATCAACCGAGACAATTCATGAAAAACTGATCAAAATAGAATCCCTAAGAGTGAGTGAGACCGAGTACAAAAACCATACACCTGACCTATGTGATACCGATGTTTACAGACAGAAAAATCAATACGCTTTACACAAAATGAGAAAAAAACATTCATCACATGTCATCAACAACTAAATTTACAAGGATTGTATTACATGTTTTTTATTAACATATTTGCACACATGTATTACATATTTTAAAAGACATGAACAGAAAAAGAGGGGAACAAAGAGTGATGAATTTTATTAACTACAAGCATACATGAGAAGTGCTCATATGAATTCTATTAGCTACAAGCCAAGATGTTATATTATTTGAAAGGAATACTAATTAATACACTCTATTTATTAAACTGATGACTTCTAAGCCATTAAATATTGCTGGATAACCCTCCATCTTTCGGGTTCAATCAGGAAAAGGTAACCTGCAAGAATTTTGAAGTTTCGTTATATAAAAATTAACATTTTCTGGAATCAAACACAATTTAAAAGAGATTATTTGTATGAAAATGAGTGTAACAGGCCAACCCTAGTTTAAGAAAAGCACAGGAGCTATCGTAGTCCTGGCGAGGATCAGCTGAGCTCCAACTGCTTATATTGGTCACTAAAGAATCTGATGATTTGTCTGGTTCGAGCAAACTCCTTTGGCCAGCTGATAAATCCATCACCTATCAAATAAAAAATGAAGTCAAGAGAGTGAGAGATCGTAACAAGGGGCCTGAAAATTCATAACTGATATGTATTCTCACTTGCTGCTTCAATCGCTGGTTCTCTTCCGCTAATTGTTCCTCCTACAAATTAACATAAAATTGAATAGAGAGCGACCATTGTAATCATTTGATGAATTATGGTAATAATATTATTGTATTCTATGATCAGGATTAAGTTTTGAAGCTTATTTTATAATTTTTACAGCCTTAAAATATCCGAAGTAAGGAATGTGACCTTAGTCTTGAGAGCATTGATCTCCTTCATAGCTTTTTCCCCCTGAAACAGATAGAACAAATTCGTTAAGTATTGCACAAAGTTTTTCAGTATATACAAGCAGGCTCAACCTTTTCTTCCATAATACGACGCAAGCTTCCATCGACTGATTTTTCTAATTTTTGTAGTTCTTCCCAGGTCAGTTCTTGCAAATCTTCTCCCCTCATGTGCCTGTCATCAATGGATCATTATATGTCTCAGCATTGCACACAGGAATGTTCATCTATGGTATCAGCCATTATTAGTCCTGTAATTTTACCTCAGTTCGCAGTTTTTCTCTGCTATTTCTTTGATCAACATGGCATGCTGCACGCCATCATCAAGCTAAAAGGAGAAAAGAATATTGCCTTTATTAATGCAAAAACATACTATCTTATATAATTTAATAAAGTTCAATTCTTGAAACATAATCATTATCTTCTCCACCTTCAACTTAATTTAAAGACTTTGAAACAAATTATTGTTGGGAAATTGGTTTTTAGACATGGTTTTTGGACATATTTGAGATCTAATTAGAAGTGAAATTCATCCAATTTTTTAGAAATATTTTCTTCGACATGAGTATTATTTCATGAAATATATAAAAAAAAATTAAAACCATCATAGGTGAATGAATGAGAAATTAATATCAAATAGCACTTGGTGAATTCGGTGAAATACCAAAATCCAACAATAAAATTGTCCCATGTTGAAAAAATAAAAACTTCTTCTTTGTGTATATGGTCTTCATCCCACATTGTAAAAATAGAAATTCTTCTCTTCCAAGGCCTATATATGCGTGTAGCCTTTATTTCACATTAAAAAACTCTTCTTCTCTTAGAAGGTCTCTATATATAGAGAGGTTTTGCATGTTTATTAAAAAAAGAAGAAAGTATTCCTTTTAAATTATTTTCCTATACTTCCATCTTTAGTGGTATTCTAGCTAGTGTTTTTATGAGCAGAAGTGGAAAGGACAATTTGAAAGGTTGCATAGCAAACAACTGTTAAGGAAAAGAAGATGGACTGTGTAGCAGTGGGTTCTTTCTTTATTGGCAAAGAATAAAGCGAATGGCTATATATGGAATTTAAGCTCTTTATTGGCAAAGAATAAAGAAAGTGGCATGGTATTCATTCAGTGATTGGATCAGAATATGAATCAGGTAAGAGTTTAAGAAATTCAATATGGTTTGTGGCTGGAGATGGCAAAATAGTGAGGTTTTGGACAGACAAGTGGGCACGAACTCTATTCTCTCACATCAATTTTGAAAGTTGTTTGCAGTTTCAATGCAACAAGCACGCCAAGTTTCAAGCTTCGGGACTCGGGTGGATACTGCTTGGATTAGGAGCCTTACCTAGAGGAGGGAGTTACGGGTACGTATCTGAACAATAAAAGTTTACAAACTTGACGAATGTTTCTCAATCACAGACACGATCTTTAGCAAAGTTAGATAAAAAGATTTGGGAAGCGAGGGACGATGGGATTTTTATAAAACTTGATATAAGATAAAATTCTCTTCCCAGGTTAATGGAAAGCTGATATATGGGCTGGCATGGCTCCTCCAAAAACAGATATTCTATGCTGGTTAGCCATGAAAAAACGAACTTGTAAGAAAAATATCTAACCCGATGGAAGAAACCTCGTCAGTATGGATGCGACGAGATGTCTTTTCTGCAGAAAATTTATTGAATCAACATTACACCTTGTCCGCCACTATCATTTCTCCTGGTGGTTTTGGTCTAGAGTAATTCAATGGTGGGGAGTTTTAAACAGTTCTTTAAAATCTCTTGATAATGGCTAAGCTACAGCTCATGGAAATTTCAGGTCAAAGCATGGAAGTTAGTTTTCTTAGCGGCCTTGTAGACAATTTGGTTGGTAAGGAATAATTTAGTGTTCAGTGGTATAAACTATAAAACCGAATTATTGGCCATCTCTTTTTTAATTGTTAATGTATAGAATTTCATTTTGAACTCGATCACAACATAGAAGGGGGGGGTTCACATTTAAGCGAAAGAAAAGCTAGGAAAAAAAAAAGATTTCATGGAATACAATGGGAAGAAAAAGCAAAACTATTTGCAATAAAATCTAGTCATGAACTTACAATTTGACTCATCAATCCAGCATTAATCAGCAGTAGAGGACAAATTATTGTTTACCCTTTATTCATTTCTTCCTCTTATATGAACATCAAAATTGATATATATACACACACACACACACTTGATAAGCGACAATAAAAAAACTAATTACCTGCTGCTCAAGAGATGGCTGACAAAGCGTGTTAATGTTCATTGGATGCCTATTGCGCCTTTCAATCACTTGCCCCATGCTTCAAAAAAAAAAACAAGAGGTAGGACGGGTCATTTCGTGAATTTTGGTGAAATTAGCTAACAGTAACAGTGGTAGAAAATTAAATTGCTAGCTCGTCAGATTGTTCCAAGTATTCTTGTCTAATTAGAAAGAAGTTGTGTTTTCAATGATAAATAAATCATCATTAATAATAAAAAGGTTAGTACTGTATCATGTAAATAAAATCTCAATTGATGCAGAAATCAATGGTGCTAAGCACCCTTTACTTGAAGGAGTCATGATGGTTAGGGCAGGGTTATATATATAACCCTGCCCTAATCATCATGACTCCTTCAAGTAAAGGGTGCTTAGTAAAGGGTGTATATATAGAAGTAGATAATTAATGACAGAAAAAGTCGCAGCAACTCTGCAAGCAAGCTACTAACTCCACTGGCCAAACACAGTATATGCAGAAAGCATAGCTGGATAACAAAATAAGATCATTTGCAAGATACCTCCTAGCAAGTTATGATTGATATGCAAATGATAAATTTTCCAAAGGCAAACCTACACAACTAGCGTACAAAAATCATGAAGGACAAGGTGATATGTTTTTCTAGTGTGAAATGTTAAGTAAACCCTAATATTAGATACAGCACCAATAACAAATCCTACATTAAAGAAGCTTGAAGTGGGAAATCAATTTAACAATAGCAAACCCTAATATCATCCGCAAGGTACTCAATCTATACCTCTCTCTATATATAGTTCAAGACCAATATAAAGTACTATCAAGACAAGGAAAGAGAAGGCCTGGTTCCAAGACCACCACCTATTGAAATCAAAACTTGAATGTAGTTAGTGATTTGGCTGAGTTCTCACGCTACAGAAACCCTAAACAATCTAGAATTAATAACATAAAACTGAGAAGATCTAATAAAAAAGGAATTTCATTACAGAAGCAGGCAAAACCCAAGAATCCATGCATGGACACAAGGTACCAAGAAGTTAATCCTGTTCTGCTACAGTAGGTCCACTGCAACAATGGCATTTGCAACCATTTCCTATAAAAGTTTATTTAGACCGATCCTTACAAAAGTAAACTCTCTTATGAAGGGAAAGGAGATTCATCATGAGTTATTTATTATTACATTTCCACATCTTATATTTAGCTTAATTAAAAACTTATTTCTATAAAATCTATTTTTATATTACATGTGAAATTGCTTTCCAAACCCATCCCATGCATACAAAAAACCATCTGATCAATTTGGTAATCGAAGGATAGAAATATATGCATGCATGTGAAAGAGGCAATTTCCTCCTTATATTTTTCAATATTACTTATTAGAGTAATGTTATATGATATTATTTATTACATGAATCCTAACCCTTGTTGTGTGCTAAACCAAATCAGATATAAGGATAAGACTGGAGTTAATTACTATCTTACTAGAAAAATTCAAAGAACTAATAAATTGATCACTGTAAATCAACCATGACGGCAAGTCATCTTGCTATATCAAAAAAACAATTGAGAGAGAAGAGGCATCGATATTAAGAAAATAAATCTCAATAAATAGATTCATGAAGTTTATTTATTTGATAGATAAAAATCAAGGTCATTGAAAAAAAAACAAATTCCATTGATGTAAGATTATAATATAATTCGTTCATAATTGTACATGCATTAAAAATGAAAAACAAATCTATAGCACTATTAATCAAAAGAAAAAGGTATTTTATTCTAAAATAAAATCACATAAAAGTCAGACTTGAAACTAGCAATGAAACCCTAATAGGTGTTTATTTTAAATTCTAAGCTCATCACAAGTCTTTTATAAGCACGAGTTGCCAAAAATCAAGCTAAAATATTCCATGTATAAAAAAAATTAATTTTCATACTAAATGTGAATTACAGTTTTTTACTTATTTTTTCTTTGTTCACTAAACAAACAATGGAAATGCATCCCCTATTTTGAATAAAATTACATATTCAAGGAATGTTAACCCAAATTAATTATTGTCGACAAATTTATTTTTGAAAAATAAATGACCAAAAAAATTATAATATTTTTTTAAAACCAATTAGTTCATTTTTTAATTTTTTTTATCCAATTAAGTTTATGTTCTTATATATTTTCCTATCAAATTCTAAAAATAAATTTAAATTATTTATTTATTTATTTCAAAATTCTTATTGTATAGTGTTTATCATGAAATATCCATTATTAATCAACTTCATAGCAAATAAAATTTTATGAGCAGAACGTATTCTTCAGCAAATAAAAGTGTTGTTAAAGTGCATGGTTTCATTAGTTTCATCATGGTTCTTAGAGCACGCCTCCTTATAAGATCCTTCAAATTGAATCATTGAATACAGCTATTTCTGATTATTTTTTTCTTCCAGTAGCAATAAAGTCAAAAGGGAAAGAAAAGGAAGTGATTTAATTTTAACCCCAAAACAAAACAAAAAAGAAATTGGTGTTAAAACTGCTGAATTAAACCTTGTAGGAAAAGAAAACGAGAAGAGGCACCTATGTTTTATTATTATTATTATTATTATTATTATTATTATTATTATTGCTTTTTGGTGCAAGAAGTAAAAAATAAGTAATATGAGAAAGTAAAAACTACATTAATAAACTTTAATGGAAGCCATTTGTAAGACATGGCCATGATCTTGGAGAAAAAAGAATCATATATATTGGAGATTAAGGGTTAAATGGGCATCTCCTCTTCCTAGTTTGAAGTCATTTAAAAATTAATCTCTCAACTTTTAATATTATATTATATTATATTATAAATTTTCTCTCCAACTAGATTTCATTTGAAATCAACTTCTATCGTAATTTTGTTAGGTGTTATTCATAAAATCCAAATTTACATAGAAGGAAGCGAAGCATTTGTATAATTTCGAAAATAAAATGACAATTATAAAGATTAACGAGGAAAATAATGATCGGGGCAGGAGCATATCAATATATGTAACAAAATTTGGAGGGTTCGTACATGGACAGATAGCTTGGAGATTTGCACGACAAGGTTAAATCTCATGCTGGCAACACAGGAGGTTGGCTCGTGTATATGGATAGAAGAAAAGAAAAAAAGAAAAAAAAAAAGTAAGGGAAGACTGGCTATTGATGCTAAACAAATTGAAAATTACTTACAATTTATGAGTACAAATCAGGCAATTATTTCAATATGGTACATATCAAAGACAGTGAAGGGACTCTTTTTCTTTTCTTTTTTTCTCATACATCATTCTACGATATGAGTAGTTGTAATCAATCACTTTATCAAAGAACACACATAGGTGGCACTCTATTAGCTTAGGGTATTGGAGTCTCAGTATTTTCGATCCCTTGAGTTTTCTGGAAAAAATATGAAGGCCTTGCCCTATATTTTATGATAGCAAGTTGTGGTTTCTGGGTCTACAGAGGATAGGAAGAACAGCTTTAATAATATCAATGGCTTTGGTCTCTAATGGCAGAAAAAGTACAGCTCGTTTGTTTTACAAGGAAGCATAGAAACTATATATGTATATATAGATAAATAAATTAATTAAGATATTAAACAATATAATTAACTAATCAAGTTTCATACATAGGTAGCATTAAGAGGATCCCAGAAGTGGATGTGTCAGTATTCTTTGAAAAAGAATTTGAACCATGTCATCAGAACCAATTTCTTCCTAAGCTCCTCTCTCCTTTTCCCTCGAAAAATATTATTTTGTTCACAGATATCAAAAGATTCTACTGTACATCCATTTCAGCCATTCTCTTCTTTTTTCAATTTTGTTGGTTCAATGGAAACCATAGTTAATTAATGAATCCTAGGATGATCAATGACATCACGGATGACATACATAATAAAGCAGGAAAACTAAAAAGAAATCGAAAGAGAGAAGAACCTTGAGTTTGAGTACTCAAAAAGCTTGCCAGTTGCAGAAAACACCATGAGAGCAATCTCAGCATCGCAAAGAGTTGAGAGCTCGTAAGCTTTCTTGAAAAGCCCTCTTCTCCTCTTCGAAAAAGTAACTTGCCTTGCAGCTATGTTGTCTATCTTCTTGATCTGGATTTTCCTTCGAGTCATCTTCATCAGGTAGAAAAACTTCAACTCACCCTTCATGCAAAATCAACCAAGATATTCATCACTTACTGGTCAAAATGGAATCCCTACGAGTGAGTGAGACCGAGTACAGAAAACCATAGACCCATTTTTATACACTCATTATTACAGGACAATACCGATGTTTACAGACAGAAAAATCTAAACATATTGTTATATGCTCATTATTAGAGGACAATACCGATGTTTACAGTCAGAAAAATCAATACCTATTACATAAAATGAGATAATTCACGCAGCATACTTGTTTAACAAGTATATTTACGTAATCAGTTTTTTTTACTGCTATATATGCTTAAATGTGTTACATGGTTTCAAAGCCATGAACAGAAAAAAGGAGGAGGAGAAGAATTAGAGTGATGAATTTCACAAAATAAAGAAATCTGGATCGCTTCATCACCCAAAGAAGTCCTTTCATGGGGAAAAATATCAATTGAAGATCTGGGGTTACATTAATGTACAATGGTGGATCTTTATTGCAAAAAATCAAGAAGGGATCTTTGGTTGCAGAAAATCAACCCACAAAAAAGATAGAGAGAGAGAGGTGAAATTAATTATATAACACAGAGAGGATAATTAATTGAAGAAATCAAATGTCTATTGACTGCTCAAAACAACTGTACTGAGAGAATATGCCTATATATAGAAAATTAAGAAAAAATCATCTTGTTTCAATAAAAGTGGAAACAAGTTTTAATAAAATATAAGAAGAAAACAGGTACACCAGTGAGAGAATATTTCTGTAAATAGAAATGTATAGAATCCCTCTCTGTGATTAAGTCAGGGAAACAAAATTAGATAAAAAAGAGCCCCAAAGAGCAAACTCCTGCCAAATCAAGCCATGAATCTTGAACGGAGTGCAGAAGAAGACAACATCAAGAACAACACATAATCTGAAAAAACCCTAGCTAGAAATTTAAAACATAAAAGGTATACCTTGCAAGGTGGTGAAGAAGGAAAGTAACCTACCAGTAATTCAAGCTGTCATTGAGCTTTGCAAGAAGGTTGTGATGAGCTTGCAAGGACTGGTTTTGTTTCAGTTCTTCCTAACTATTTCTATGGTGTCTTTTTCTGGTGCTGTGATACTTCACAGAAAATCAACGTCAAGTCCCCTACACCGATGGTATTTAGAGAGAGGTAAAAGAGGAATACAATGTTTATCAGGAAGATCTTAACCTAGCTTGCAGGAAAAAGATAGATTCTTTTTTATAGCCAAGCAAGAAGTCACAGTCTGCAATTTTCTCAAAATGGTTATTGTTTGTTGTTGATGAAAAAGTAAGCAGCGGAATATATATTAATTACTAGCTGTGGTCATTTTTTTAATTTATTATTTATTTATTTTTATTTGAATTGTTTTTTTATGATTAAAGATATTTTTGAAAAAAAAAAATAGAAATATTTTTTATATCATATGATTTAAAAATACCAAAACAAATTAATTTAAAATAAAAACTAATTTTTTTAAAAAAGCTATTTTAAGGGTAACTTTTTTTGTTTTTTTTTAAATAAAAGTTTATTTTATATATTGAGATTTGCTTTCTGAACAGACAGCGATGTTGATGTATTGTCAGTCGTTGTACCCTCGTACCAATGTTGTCTCGACAGCTGATCTCTCCAGACAGGCTAGTACAAGGTAATTGTGACCATAGCTGGAAGCAGTGGACCACGTCATTTTATATTTTAAAGTAACAAGCTAATATTAGACTGAAAAAAAAAAATACTCCACTCCTACAAATACAGATAAGGAAAAGATATCTATGGCAGATTTGTTTTTGCGATTTTTTTGTAAATTTTATTTATTTTTGAGTTAATTTTTTATATTTTAAGATTGTTTTGGTATGTAGATATGAAAAAAAATATTAATATATTTTAAATAAAAGGATATTTTAAAAAAATATTACTTCTATTATATTAAGTAAATCACACAAACACAAGCACCAATAACGTGATTGGAAATTCCTTGATTTATTTTTTCAAAAAATATATATTATTTATTTATTAAGGATAATCTTATTCCACTAGTCATTTTAGAATTAATTAAAGGCAGCTTGGTATTTTCAAAAAACAATACATGTTATAATTTCTTAATTGCTTTTAAAAGGAACAAAATTATGTAACTTGGATCTTGAGGTTTTTATGATATTTTATATTTCACAACATAGTAAAATAATTATATTGCTTTTAAAGTCAAAATTTTCTAACTTTATTTCTAAAAGCTTGTTTGTATAATTATTTTGGTTTCTATTTTTATGATTATTAAGTAGTTTTACAACAAATTCTTTTTTTAATAAATAAATAAAATATTAATACAGCGCGTGTAGAATATATCAACGAATTAGTTGCTTTATTGTGTTTAAGTGACACAGGAACTTATGACATATAAAAATAATCTTCCTAATAATTTTTTAATAAGATATAATAGTCAAATCATAATGATAATACATTGTGGTGACTACTATAATTACAATAGTGATATGATAAAAATTATAATGGTTGTTGCAGTGACATCAAAAGAATGAATATGATGATGAGGTGGTGATTGTGTTAGGATATTATAGATAGCAATAATGTGGTGGTGGTGTGACATTGTAGAGCAATGTGTTAGAATATTGTAGATAATAATATTGTAGATGGAATTAATTAAATAGTATTGTGAGTTAGATTCATGTATTAAAAATATTTTATAATAAATAAGATTATTTTATAGAGTGAATACAAAATATTCTATAAGTAATCAATTTTTCTATAAAATATTTTACATCAAAACAATTTATAAAAAAGTTTGTCAAAGATATTATACAATATACTAAAAAATATCAGTTTTTGAAATTACTGTGCACACTCTCACAATACATTGTAGATTAGAGAAATGCATTATTTGTAATTTTTACTTTGGTACTTTAACTTATATTTTGTGTGATTTAAGCCTGAAGTAGCCTCTAATTGCATTTTTTTTAGAAGGGAGGGTTTAATTGAAAAATAAGGATTGAAGTGAAGCTCTTTAGTACCATAAAAGGCAGATTAAAACATTTATTTTAACCTCTCATGATTTTTAGATATAAGATAATCATTCTCTTTAATTTGAAGAGAATACATTTCAGTATTTATCTCTTTTTTTTTCTGTCCTGGAGTAAAGAGAGGGAGTCGTTTAATTTTGATTTAAAGAGAGAAAGTGGTCATTTGAGAAGATTATAGCCACGAAAATAATTGATTTTGTGTTAAAAGATTCCATATGATGTTGGAGATTTTGTTTATATGTTTGTTTGCCTTTAAAACACTTACAAAAACTTATATGAGTTCAAAAACAAATTGTGTTTTGGTTTTGAGGTGGGTTTGAGGTGATTTTTCAGGTTTTGAGGGGTTTTTAGTTTTTTGGTGGTCATGTATTGATTTAACAAGGTTTTCATGATGCTTTTCTAGTGTTTTGGATAAAACCTGAGTGGAAATGCCTTGATTTATTTTTTTATTTTTTTAAATATTATTTATTTATTAAGGATAATTTTATTCCAACAATCATTTTAGAATTAATTAAAGACAACTTGGTATTCTAAAAAAAATAAATACATATTATAATTTCTTAATTGCTTTTAAAAGAAAAAAAATATTTAACTTGGATCTTGAGGTTTTTTTAATAAAATATGACATAAAGAAACAATCTTCCTAAGTATTTTTTAATTAGTTATAATATTTATATATATACACATAATAGTCAAATCATAATGATAAAAATTATAATGGTAGTTGCAGTGATATCAAAAAGATAAATATGATGATGAAGTGGTGATTGTGTTATGATATTCTAGATAATGATAATGTGGTGGTGGTGTGAGATTGTATAATATTGTAGCTAGTAATATTGTAGATGAAATTAATTAAATAGTATTGTGAGTTAGATTCATGTATTAAAAAGAATATCTAATAAATAAATTAGTTTTTTAAATTTAAAATAAAATATTTTATAATTAATCAAGTTTTATATAAAAAAAATTACATCAAAATAATATATAGAAAAGTTTGTCAAAAATATTTTACGATATACTAAAAAATATCAGTTTTTAAAATTACCATGCACACTTTCACAATACATTGTAGATTAGAGAAGTGTATTTTTTTTGTAATTGTTATTATGGTCCTTTCACTTTTATTTTGAGTGATTTGAAATTTTTGAACATGAATTAGCCTCTAATTGCATTTTTTTTTATGAGAGAGGGTTTAATTGAAAAATGAGGGATTGAAGTGAAGCTCTCTAGTACCATACGAGTCGGATTAAAATATTTTTTTTAAATCTCTAATGATTTTTAGATATAAGACAATCATTTCTATGGAGTTTAAGAGAATACATCTTAGTACTCATCTTCTCTTTTTTTCATTTTTTTTTTGTTGGAAGTGAGGAAGTCACCTAATTTAATTTAGAGAGAGAAGTGGTCGTTTGAAAAGATTATAGCCACCATAACAATCCATTTTGTGTTAAAAGATTCCATATGATGTCATAGATTACATTTATATGTTTGTATGCCTTTAAAACACTTACAAAAGCATATATGAGCTTAAAAAAATTATTTCAGTTGAATTTTTAGGTTTTGAGGTGGTTTTTTAGTGGTGATGTTTTTCTAGGTATTTTGGATAAAATATGAGTTGAAAATGAGTTTTTAATATAAAAAAGGAGCTCGTTTTTTCAAAAACCACAGGAGTGTCAGCTTTTAGGTTTTGAAGTCAACGCATTGTGTGGTAGCATTCATTAGCAACACGCCTATTTTTTTAAGATAATTGAGGGTGGACAATTAATTGTTGTAAAATCCGTTCCGTTTCGTTCATAAAATCGGGATAAAACGGGGTTGTTTTCATCCCGATTTTAATTCCGGTCCGTTCCGGAAATTCCGGTCGGAACGTCCTAGTTCCGTTCCGGGTGTGCCGTTCCAAGTTTAAAATCTATTTTTTTTAATTTTTAAAAATTATTTTTGACTTTTATACATCAAAATAATTTAAAAACACCAAAATATTTTAAATAAAAAATGATTCAAAATTTATTTATACTTGTTAAATTAATATTTTATTATATATATATATAATTAATTATATATGAACAGTACGACACCGAAACGGCATGCCGGAACGCTACGAAACCGGAACGTTCCGTTCCAATCGAAAGACCAGAATGACGACCGGAACGGTATTGATAACTATGGGATAACGAGCTTAGGTCGGGCATTGCAGGCTAGAGCATAGGCTATTGTTTTATTGGGTCTGACTTTCCAAGTCCAAAAAATTCTAATCTTTTTTTTTAAATTCTACCTTTTAAAAAAATAATGCATTATCTGTGTGTATTTTTTCAAATAAAATTTGATTTTTGTTTTAATTAAGTTCTTATTATTTTTTAAATGATATTGGGCGTGTTTAGTTTTTTAAAAGAAAAATATGATTCATTTGTGATTTTTTGAAGTTTATATAGATTAGATTTATTTTTTATTTTTTAATTATTATTCAATAAGTTTTATGTGTGTGGGGTTCTATTACAAATTTATTCTCCTTTTATATTACAATTTTTATTTTGATAAAGGAATTCATCAAACATGATAAGGTGAAATACCTGTATTGCAATGTTAGATATCTTGATTTTTATTTTTATGTGATTTTTCAATTTCATTTTTGTTTATTGTTGGTGAATATTTTTTCGTTGCTTTACACAAAAGTTGATGATTTTTTTAATTAAATATGTGCATAAGTTTTATTTATTTATTTATATCTAGTAGATGTTTTAGTGTAAAAAAACAAGTTGAAGAATTTTGTATATTCATTTTCTTAAGTATTTATATTAATGCCTAACGTCAATCTGGTCGGGCAGGTGGTTAGTGGGTAACAATTAGTGGGGCTGGTAAAGATAGGATAAGGTTCATCAATACACAAATAATGACCCAATTCCCATCACTATTTAGATTTAATAACTGTAAGTTTAAGTAAATATCTTTTTTAAAATATAAAGTGTAGGAAGATATATTTTTAAAATATATATTAAAAATATTAAATGTGAAAAGATTGTAATTATAAAATTTTAAAAATTCATTATGTATTTATCTAGTAAACTATAAATTTTATTCCGAAGATGAAAGATGATGTTTTGAGTTGTATATTAAATATATATATTTTTTTAAAAAAAGAAGAGATTTTGCTAGCTAATTGATTAATCTTGTAAGTGATCCATCACTACATAACCCAACCAAGTCAATCACATCTTTCACTCAATCAATTTGTTTTATCATTCGGATTACAAGAATGATAAGTTTTTTTAGATTAAATTAAGTTTTTTTTAAATAGATTAATTAAAAAATTTATTTTTCTTATAAAATTATTATAATGTAATCATGTAGGTTAAGGTTATAACTTTTGACCACGTTGAGGTTGTATATTTTGAAGGTTGTAATGATTGATGGATTGACTTGTATCCATCTAGAATAATTTTAATATTATAAAATATTTATTATCTTATGATTATATTTTTTTATTATTAGAAAACATGTTAAAAATATCTTTACATATATGATTTACATTAAAAATAAAATCTGGCTTGTCACATAACTCCCGACAAGAATTTAGTATCTACTCACGTGAGAGAATAGTCTGCCACTGCCTTTCAAATTGCGGGACAAAACTATTCAACAGCTTTTTTCTTTCTAGAAGCATATATGTCCGACCGACAATATTCATTGTTGGGGACTGTTATTGATATTATTTTTTAAAGTTTACTATTTAAAATAATTTAAAATAATTTAAAATAATATATATGTTTTTAAAAACTTATTATTTTTAATATCAGGATATTAAAATGATATATAAATATTAAAAATAAATTAATTTAATATAAAAAATAACATAACAAAACAATTTTTCAAGTTTTTTCGTAAGTGATTATGAAATGCAATGTGAATGATAAAACAAGAGGTTCTTAGAATTGGACGCTTTATTTGTTACAATACTTCATTTATTTTTATGGGAGCTAGCTTGTCCTTTTAAAATGGCCAGTGCAGTAGATAACTTGAAATTATCTCCAAACTCGATGAAAGTATGATAGCATGCATGCGAATTTCTATCGTTTTGATGCGTGGAAACTAATCTAAAACATCTTTACAGCTAAAAGAAATAAGAAATAGAAGATACATTTCAAATGATATTTCAGTTTGTTTTACCAATAAATGAACGCTACAAGATAGTTTGTAGGCTTAATGTGTAAATCAATTCAAGGATTCCTTCCAGTCGATTTAAAAAGAAGACGACGAAAGGGATTCTCCGTTCAGTATCGGTACATATGTTAAAATTAAATGCTCGTTTTATTATTTATTTAGATCAAGCTAAAACCACTTTTTGCTGGATGAGCCTCCATCTTTCCGATTCAATCGCGAAAAGGTAACCTGCAAGAATTTTGTGGTTGTATTATATAAGAATTAACACTGTCAGGAGCCAGAAGGATAAAGATTTAATGTAGGAAATATATAGCTCGTAAATAAACTACTGTCATTACCAGTTTGAAGTTGATTGCATTTATGATGTCTTTGAAACCGCAAGAAAAGATGAAGTTAAATATGATTTATTTCTTGGTGCCATATATGATTTCTGTAAGAACTAGTGAGCGAAAACATAAAATATATGCATGAAAATGAGAGTAACAAGCCAACCCTAGTGTAAGAAAAGCGCAGGGGCTGTTATATTCCTGACGAGGATCATCTGAGCTGATCATGCTCCTGATGTAAGAATCTGATGGCTTGTCTGGTTGGAGCAGAGGCCTTTGGCCTGCTGCTGATAAATCCATCACCTACCAGATAATTAAAATTGAAGTCAAAATTGGGAGCTTGAAGGGAATGAAAATTCACAAGAAGATCTCGTAGCCTCACTTGCTGCTTCAATCGCTGGTTCTCTTCTACTAATTGCCCCCCCTACAAATTAACCAAAAAAAACCCCATAAAATTTATAATATTTTATGATTATTTGCTTGAATATCCTGAAAATGTTTGAAGTTGACCTCGTTCTTGCGAGCATTGATCTCACTAATAAATTTACCCCCCTGAAGCAAATAGAAGTTGAAACATGTATCAGGTATTATACAAAGTTTTCAGCATATCTATATCTATCTATCTATCTATCTATCTAGCTATCTATATCTATCTATCTATCTATATATATTCAGAGATCAACCCATCTTCTGAATCAAGACAAGAACAGACTACACAAACCTTTTCTTCCACGACACGACACAAGCTTATTTCGATTGATTTTTCTAGTTTCTGGAGTTCTTCCAAGTTCAATCCTTGTAGGTCTTCTCCCCTCACGTGCCTGTCATCAATGGATCATTATATGTTCTTAGCATTGCAAATAGGAATGTTCATCTGCTGTAGAAACAAGTATTAGTCATGTGATTTTAACCTCAGTTCACGGGTTTTCTCGGCTATTTCTTTGTTCAGCATGGCATACACAGCACCATCAAGCTAAAAGGACAAAAACATATTGCATTTATTAATGCATAAACATGCTATCTTATAGAATTAAATAATGTTAGATCATTGAAATGAGATCACTATCTTCTCCTTCAACTTAGTTCAAAGTTTTTGAAACAAAAAATCTCGTGTAAAGTTGCAGCCCATCAACAATTTTTCGAGTTCAAACTAGAAAAGCAATACCACATATCATTGATTTAATGATTTAATAAAATCTAGCAGTCGTGCACTTATTCTTATCAATCCACCATTGATCAGCAGCAAGCAAAAAAGAAAAGAATTGCTGTTTACCCTTCATTCATTTCTTCATCTGATATGAAGAGCAATCTTCATATGGGTGCGAATTCAAAAACTTGGAGAGCTAAAACATGAAAACTAATTACCTGCCGCTCATGCGATGGTTGACCGGACATGTCAGTGTTCTTCGGATGTAGATTGCGCCTTTCAATCACTTGCTCCATGCTTAAAGAGCAACAGGTAGGCCAAGTCATTTCTTGAACTATTGATTATGAAGATTAGGCAATTTATTGGTAGAAAAATCAAGTGCTAGCTACTGGGATTGTTCCAAGTTTTATTTTAGAAAATACCCTATGTTTTCTAACTGTAAGTATCTTCTTTTTTCAATGATATATAGAAAATCATCAATATTTTTAATTTTTTTCATTATTATTTATTTATTTTGTAAGCAGAGTGACACATAGGCTTGCCAAGTGGAAATTAAGGGTGGGAAAATCTGTTTCCACTACATATTACAGAAACAAAGTACCAACCCTAGAAAGAATGGCTAACCAAAAACTTGGAAATTCCAAACGGGTAAACAAAGTCCGAATCGAAAACAAAGAAGACTATACATAGTGTCAACAGCAACAAAGATTGCATGAAAGACACGATTCAACTGGAATTGCGACAGCAGAAAATCGAGAAAGCAGAGAGCTAGTCAAGATAGATAACTTAAGAATGATCGTTCCAGGAGCCAAAGTACTGAAGAAGAATATCAGATTGGAGACACAACAACAACAATATTAGAAGCAGCTTCCTGGTCTTGATAAGACAAACAAAAAGCAAAGCACACCTTCACCCATCAAACCACGGACTAATTACACACAGCAGGCAGAAAGCTTGTCTGGATAATAAAACTCGTACAAGATCATCTACAAGATGCCTCCTAACTAGTGCGTAATTGACGAATCTTTTAAAGGCAAACCCTAGATAACTAGCATCAGAAAATCTTGAATGGCAATGTGAGGATTCTCTCAAGTGTCGAATATTGAGTAAACCCTAGTTTTGGATGCAACATAAATAACAAATCCTATAGAAGCTTACAGTGATAACTCGATCTAAACAATACCAAACCCTGATATCTATCATGTACGAGGTCATTAGAGAACTCTTCTTTTCATCCCAAAGCTCAAATCCCACAATTTATTAATGTTTAATGATCTATACTTGTCTAATATAAGGCATATATACTTCTAGACAGTAACATCAAGATAAGAAAATAAAAGACCTTGTCCCAGCAACATCTATGGAAGCTCTATTGCATAGCGGGAGATTTTGCTGATATCCCACACTATACAAACTTATATGGAATAATATAATATCTAGAACATAATAAAAGTAATTTAAGTAAAGTAGCAAGCAAAACTTTGTTCAAATAATCATATGATTTAATAGAAATAAAAATAAATTCTTAAACGAAAAATGAATTTATTGGAGTTCTTACAAGTGCTTGTTTTGATTTGCATAAAAAAATATCAAACAGTTTGTTCATCTTGAATTTTAAATAGATAAGTTGTATTTACGCGATGCATTTAATTATAATAACTCAATAATATGTATTTTTTTTTTTTTGAAAAAAGTTGAACTTTCCACTTTAGTTTTTAATTTGTATTAATAAAAATTCTTATGATTTATCATTTCATTTATTTTTCAACTTGTTTGATTAAACAATTAGTGTTTTGCAAATCCACAGCCATGATAAGATTTTGATGTCCTTCCCTACATATGTCTAATTCTGTACATGATATCTCTTGCCTCCAAATTAAAAAGAAATAAAATAAATGACTATTAATATACTGAAAATTTTAGTTACGATTGAAAAACTAATTTGAAATGAAAAAATAAAATGCAGGATCTTAAGAAAATAAAAATAAAAAACAAACAACCATTAATGATATGAATGGCTTTGGTCTCTAATTGTAGAAAAAATAAATCGTGCCGGTAAGTTTTAAAGTATTATATAAATATGCGAGGAACGAATCGTGCCGGTAAATACTCACAATTTATTTACATTTACATTTACATTTAAATATAAATATTCATAATTCTATGATCGAGAATGTTTAAAATTAAATTAATAATTGTTTTTCAAAAACACTTTTTTTTTAAAAATACATTAAAATATTTTTTTATATATAAAAAAACAGAAACACCCATGTTAATTGGGTTCTGTTTTGGATTATGTTTCAAATTGTTTTTCAAGTTGTTTTTATTAAAAAAATACATTAAAAGTAATATATTTTATTTTAAAAAATTATTTTTAATATCATTGTATACAACCTAAAAACATATAAAAAATTTAATTTAAAATAAA
>CM063594.1:2695489-2740598 GCA_032356905.1 Salix exigua | reverse complement strand
TTCTGTGCCCATCAAATGGCAATTTAAAGGAACCCAGTGTCCTTTGTTCATGGCCGTTACATACGTGGCAATATTCTAGAATTAAAAAGAACTACACAAAACGACTGTGTTTTGTTCACAATGTATTTGAATTCTAATTGTTCCAGTTTCCCCTTTCGTTTCTCTTGATTCTTCTATTTTTGTTCGTGACAATGCCTGCTCTTGAAAACCACCTTGTCCTCAAGGTGAAAATTGAGAAACACTGCAATCAAATTCTTGGCGTCCTCCCAAGTAGCTTCGTCAAAGGTAAGATTTTTTTTCTCCACAGAACCACAAAATGGGTTTTGGCAACCTTGGCCAAGCACTCGCAAATTAGTAAGCTATGTGCATTCATGAATCCAAAAAGCCCACATGTGCCATAAATATCACAATCATCACCGAAATATTGCTTCTTATGTTCCCACCTCTCGTTGGCGAAACCCAATATATTTCTCCAAATTTTCCTTCATAACTCAAAGGAAAAGTGGTGATATAAGATTCAATGGCCAACCCAACACTAAGGTAATGAGGGTTTATTTTTCGGTGGGTAAGTGTATTATTTTGGAGCCTAGCTCTGCTTGTGTTCTTTGAGTTCCTCTAAAGGATCCTTTTGACCCCCAAACCTACAACACAAGGCGTCGATGGCGGTAGTAGGGTCTTGAAGGCCGAGGTTCCCCTCACGCTTGTGTTCTTTGAGTTCCTCTAAGGGATCCTTTTGACCTCCAAACCTACAACACAAGGCGTCGATGGCGGTAGCAAGGTGCTTGAAGACTGCGAGTGTTCCGAGATGGACTTGCTTCCCAGACAGGCTTTGCAACGTTTGTTTGATGGCTATTTGTTGAGTTACTATCTCCTTCATCATGGCCTTAAGTTGTGCTAGATCATCGGATCGTGCTCGTAATTTAACTTCAATTCCATCGATCCTCCGATTTACTGACTTCCGAGAGAATAGTCTATCCTTCTTGCGTCTTGGGATCTAGTTTACGGTGCCATATTGTTGAATCCGAAGACGACAGGCTCGATACCAATTTGTTACGGGTTAGAAATTCTTCAGGGAAACAGGGGAGATTTGGAGAAGAAGATGATGGGTAAGAGGGAGATTTGGGGAATAAGGAAGAAGATAAGAGAGAAGAAGATGAGGGGAGAAAGAAGAATGCACGTTCAGTGCGTGAGGGAGAAGGTGACAGGGAGAGAATCTCTCAATTTGTTGTTATATTTCTTGTTCTTTGTTCTGTGCCCATCAAATGGCAATTTAAAGGAACCCAGTGTCCTTTGTTCATGGCCGTTACATACGTGGCAATATTCTAGAATTAAAAACAACTACACAAAACGACTGTGTTTTGTTCACAATGTATTTGAATTCTAATTGTTCCAGTTTCCCCTTTCGTTTCTCTTGATTCTTCTATTTTCTGTTCATGACAATATCCTATCCATCTAGTTGTATGGCTTAAGAGGGAGGGAGAAGACAGAAGCCAATCTGCTGACATTGGACAGGTGGCAAATTACAAATCAAGAAGGATAGAGGGGTCCTTCCGTGTTCTCTATCCATCCAGTTATATTTCGATTACTGACTATTATGAATTTTGAACAACGCAGTCATATTTTGCTGTATATTATATAATCTTTGGACACTTATGCCATCAAACAGTCATGCACCTTTTCATTTTCTTGGAAGATAAAGGAAAAGAAAAAACATGTTGATAAAGAATTAAGTACCAATACACGGTAGTATCCATCATCTTCTACAATTCAATAAAAGAACCATAAATTATACCTGATCCAATGAGTTGAAATTGTCAGCTATGTAAGTTGGATGCGGCCTACGTCGATTGTTATGATCCATTGAGCTTTCTGCATAAGAAGGGGGTTGTTTCTGAGAATCATATTGTTGATCATCAAAAGTGGATTCCACATTCCCCATACCTGATAACTTCTTTACCTTTATTTTAATTTTTTTCCTAAAAAAAAACTTAGAGACAATGGTGTTCTGAAGCGCAACAATAAATCCTATCAGCAGAACAGAGAAAAATTGAGACAATAGCATACTCTTGTTGGTTTTGCATCAACTCGAGTTGATACAACATTATTTTATCTACCACCATTTTGACAGCCAATGGTGAGAAGGTGAGCAAATTTGAAAGCCAAAATTAGAATGTTTACCAAATTAACACCAAGTCAATATCTGATCTCACCAAACCAATTATCACAAACAAATAAACTGGATTCAAGTCAGAATAGCCAAGAGCACAAAGCTTCCTCTATATCTTGCTCTACAAATACACCTATCTGATGACTTCAACTTAAGGAGCCATTCAATGTAAGAAAAAAAAAAGTTCCCGAAAAAACAACCTTAAATGTAATAAAACATTCATGGCCAATCCGAAATTTGATTGCTAGAAACAGCGTTGTACTATAATTAGCAAATCAACTTTCTTTTAATTGCTTCAAAGTAGATTTGGTAGCTAGAAAACCACAGTAAGGGTATGAAGTAAGGAATTGAACAACTTGATAGATTTTTTAAGTTAAATTAACCAGTGCAAGATCTCTTTTTCTACAAGCTTCAAGCAACCTAAAAGAGCACCACACACAATCCCATCATGGTCATAGTTCAGTTTTTCTTAATATTAAACCCAGATTTTCCCATAAGAAAAGCTCACCCAAAAGCTCCATCTCCACATTGCCTAACGAAAAAAGGAAGAACTTTTCATATATCAAATAGTCAAGATATCAAACAATCATAACATCTTTCTGCTTCTCCATCATCCACAAAAAAAACCCACCAGAAAAAATCAAAACACTAAATCACCAAAACTCATCAACATCCAAAATGAAGAAGAAGAACAAGAAAAAAACACCATGATAGCACAAAAAAAGAAAGATGAAGACTTTTAGAAAGAGAGAATCACCAGTTTTCCACAGAGAGTAAGAAAGAGAATCAGAGATAGGATATGATGAGATTCAAAGAGAGAGTAGTTTAAGTAGTTTCAAAGAATTCTGGTTCTGCCTTTACAGGTAATAAAGAATCACCATAGCAAGTTCTTCTGTTCAGTTAAAGTCACTTTCGTCTCTATCTAAATATTTTGATTCTTTGCTGGCTTTCCCTGTTGCGTGCACAACACCCTCCACTCCACGTCCAACATCACTTTTTTTTTAGAGGTAAACTATTTAAATTTCCCACACAACAAATAATTTTTATAATGGTTAAAATTCAAATAATTAATAAACTATATTAATTTCAAAATAAAATATAAAATCTATATATTTAAAATTTGATATAATAAAACACATTAACACACTCTATTATAACAACAGCAACATCAAAAGTTTAACATCTAAAAATATTATTATTATTATTGTTAAAACAATAAAAATTATTAAACTACAACAAAAAAAAACTTGAAATCATTAAAAGCAAGAAAAAACACTAAAATTATTATTATTATTATTATTGCATGAATAATAGGAAAATAAATTCAATAAAAAAGCAAAAACTTTAACAAAAAAAAGCCAACAAAAAATAATTAAAACAATTATTAACTAAAACAATCATTTGACATGAAAATAAAATAAAAATATAAAAATAAAGAACAAATAAAAAAATAAAAAATATCAATTTTCAAATTATCATAAACACAAAAAAACTTTAAGAACAAAATTTTTGAAAAAAAAATTATCTCAGCAAAAGAGAAAATAATAAAAATCAAAAATCAAAACTAAGAGCACATATATATAAACATGGACAAAAATATGGACAATTTAAAAAATAAAAAAAGTAAAGGAATTAAAATTAAGAATTAAAAGTAGAACTGACAAAACAAAAACCAAATATATTATCAATTTCAATCAAAAAATAAAATAACATTTATACATGCAAGATTTGATATAATAAAATGCATCAATACATCCTATTATAACTACAATATCGATAGCTTAACATCTAAATGTTGACATATAATGTCATACTTTGTATGCTTTATATATTTTGATGATAACAATAAAAATAAAATGGACTAATAATATGTTTGGATGAGATTAAGTTATAAACAGGTATTATACAAAGAATACATCAACAAGCTTAAAGGAGTACACGGAGAAATCACTCCAGGAACTCCAAGATGCAAGCAAGTGAAGACTTAGAATAAGTGTTCATTTTAGTGCTTTATGTAAATCTCAATTTCTAACTTGATAGCACAAATTAAAATGAACTCACACACTTCACATTGCATGCATTAAAAGGGTTTGATGATCATAGGTTTAAGTCATAATCAATCGGTTCAAGAAATTAAGAAAAGATAATTTGTCAAGATAGAGTTTCTGCATGAATCGGTCGACCGCTTGGAAGACAAATTGCTTTTTGAGCTGAACCGGTTGACCGCTTGGGTTATCCGTTGTGAACCGGTCGACCGCTTGATATGACAGTTGTACTAAAACGGCTATAAACGACTAGTTTCTCTTTGAAACTTATAAATAGGCCTCTTAATTGCAAATCTAATAAGACACAACTTCTATATTATATAGTGAGGCAATTAGTAGTGCATAAACACCTTCATATCATCAATCCTCATTAATACTCATATTTGTGTTTAAATCTTCATATCCTAACACAAAGAGTATTTCTCATTCTCACTACACTTAAACACCTTCAAATATTCCAAGTGTTATTAAGTGAGATAAGGAGATCATAGATCTTCATTTGTAATATCTACACTATTAAGAGTGTATTGTTGTTTTACAAAAACAACCATTGTGAAACTCTTGAGAGTTGAGTATAAAACTCTTGGTATTGGTGAGGGAACATCACCAAGGAAAAATCTTGAAGAGGGGACATCTTCAAGTGGGAAAAAGGAAATCTTGAAGAGGGCATATCTTCAAGTGGTGTAAAAGTCTTGGTGTGGATTCATCAAGCGGGATTTGTAATCTTGTTACTTGGACTAGTAAGAGAGTACAATACTCAAGTACGGGTTGGTACTTGAGGCGTGGATGTAGGCTTGCCGAACCACGTTAAAAACCGAGTTAGCAATCTCTCTCTCTTATCTCTTTACTTTAAAGTAATTGATTTTAGAATTGCTATAATTATTGTATAGTTGCCTTAATCCGTGAACAACACTAAAAATATCATTACTATTATTGTTAAAACAATAAAAATTATTAAATTGCCCTAAGGAAAAAAAAATCCAAAACATTAATAAAAGAGTAAGTAAGAAAAAAAAATTTATTATTATTATTGCTTGAATAATGGGAAAATAAATTCAATAAAAAATAAAAACTTAAAAACTTTAACAAAAGAACAAAACAAAATGATAAAAAAATTAGCTAAAAAAATCATTAGACATAAAAATAATAATAATAAAACTAATAAAAAATTCAAAAGAAATAATAGAGAATATATATATATATATATATATATATATATATATATATATATATATAATGATAAACACAAACTAAAATGATATAAATTTAAAAGATAAATTTTACTATAAAACAATTTAACATTATTTGGAGAGAAAAAAAGAAATAATTTAAGAATTTTAAATGTCATTTCAATATAATTTTGTTATAAAATAAATAAAATGAAGAAGATAATGGGCCATCTAAAAAATTGACTAAGGGCATGGGCCTTTAACGTTTTTCTAATCTTGTTCATTTTATGATCATCTCCGATGATCCAAGAGAAATAGGGTAAGAGTTTCGGAATAAGTTTTTAATTTGTCTTTACTTGACAGCAACCTCAATAACTCTATTTTTAATTTTAAATTACCTTTTAATCATGCTAAAAATTAAAAATCAACCAAATAAAATAAAATAAAATAAAATAAAGAACCTTGACCTTTGTTTTGTGTGATTTAAGGGCAAACCAATGTTCTGAGCTAGTTCAATGATATATAACAATTGATGGCTAACTATGTGCTTATTTGGAAGTGTGGTTATGGTTGTTTTTAAAAATATTTTTTGTTCAAAAATACATTAAAATTATGTTTTTTTATTTTTTAAAAATTATTTTTGACACAGCACATCAAAATAATCTAAAAATACCAAATTTTATTAATTTATACTTCAAAATAAAATAAAAAGTTAATTTTTTAAAAAAATATTTTTGAAAAGCCCTCCCAAACTTTGGTCGCATTGTAACTTAAATGCATGTAGCTGGACCAATAAATGGGCTTATGTTGGGCTGGGCTACTTTGTACAGATTATGGGAGTTAAAATGTCTTTTATTTGTCAAACCCAGGCCTTGTGACAATATTGTTAATTAGATTTGGGATCGGCCCACCTTGAAAGAAGGACAACTTCGTCCTTCCATAACATTCGTCTCCACAAACTAAGAGGTTTTGAAGTTGAGCGGAGCTCTGTGTAAAATAAATTATATGAAATATTTCATTTAAAATAAAATTTATTTATTTATTTCTCTTTCATGAACAAAAAAAAAATTATTGGATCTGAACAAAAAACTACTCTTGAAGTGTAAATACTGATTTTTCTTAACTTATTGTTGTTGCTATTGTTAGTGACTTTGGTCTGTTTAAGATTATGGTTAAAGTTATTTTTCAAAATGATTTTTATTTAAAAATTTCTCGTGATGATATTTTTTTAAAAAATATTTTTTAACGTTAGCTCAGCTCATAAAAATGATTTAAAAATATATATAAAAAATTAAATTTAAAATAAAAATAAACAAACTTTAATTTTTTTAAAATTGTTTTTAAAATATAGTGTCAAATTGCATTTTGGTCCTTTACTTTGCAATTGTTCTAATTGCACCCCTAATTGGATTTAAATTTGTAATTTTATGCAATGGTACCCCTCTCCGAATTTCAACATCAACCTTGACTTTGCGTGCTTATTTTACTTTGGTCCCTTACTCTGATTCACGCAATTTGGCACTTGATTGACAATTAGACTCTAAATTGTCTTCAATCGGCATTGAAAAAATTCAATTTGATCTCCTAAAAATTCTGATTTTCTCAATCAGGCTGAATTAAGCTTGAGAATTCAAATCTTCATCAATTAAGCCCTAAATAAAACTAATTTGACCACTTTAAAGTATAATTAAGTCCTTACACATAATTAAATTCTCCAATTGGACCTAAATTAATTCTCAAATATAACAATACTTTAAATCAACACATTATATCAAATTGGCTTATTTAAAATATAATTATGATTTTTGACTTAATTTTTACTTTGAATTTGTATTTTCTCTCATTTTTGGCACAAAAAAATATGATTCAACTTAGGAAATATTCAAATTTTTACCATGATTTTCCACTGATGCCAAAACCCTTTTTATTTTATTTATTTTATTTTTATTTTATTTTGGGAATAATCCAAAAATTGGGTGACAATCATCTCAATCTCTCGTTTTCTTCCGAAACCAATTCTATAAATAGCTTGTCTAATAATCCAGCTCTTCATCAATGTCTCTCCTAATGGACTCAACTTCTTCAAGTCATCTCTTGTCTCCTCCTCCGTATCATACAAAAGATGAAACTGGGAGTACTCTTGTTTTTGACTCGTCGTTCTTGCAAGAACAAGCCAGTTTGCCCTCGGAGTTCATTTGGCCACATGGAGACTTAGTTCACCACGAGGATGAGCTAAAAGAGCCGATGATAGACCTGGAAGGATTCCTTAAAGGTGACGAGGCCGCAACTGCTAGAGCTGCTGAGCTTGTTAGGACTGCTTGCTCGAACCATGGCTTCTTTCAAGTCACCAACCATGGAGTCGATACAAGTCTCATTCGTGCTGCTCATGAAGAGATTGATAAGATTTTTAAACTGCCTCTTGACAGGAAACTCAGTGTTCGGAGAAAGCCAGGTGATGTGAGTGGATATTCCGGTGCCCATGCACATCGATATTCATCCAAGCTGCCATGGAAGGAGAACTTTTCGTTTGGCTACCACGGGGATGATGATTCTGTGCCGCTTGTTGTCGACTACTTCAAGTCTGTCTTAGGAAAAGATTTTGAACACACAGGGTAAGATAGCTGCTGCGTCTTAAGTTACCCTACTATCTCTTGTCTCTTTAATGGTAATAATCTGGAAGTCTTTCACGTTTTGTTGATTTTTTGAAAAGCAGACTTTCTGGCACACTGTGCCTGAAGTAGATTAACTCTAAAAAATGAAATGAACATGTTAGAAAATAAAATCATATTATTTGATCTAATAGTTTAAAGGTAAGATAGTTCTATAATATGATATTAAAACTTTGTTATCCCAGTAATCATGAGTTCGAATCTCATCAACTCCATTCTATTTAATGAAAAACCAATCACAAGATAGTATGGATCTGTACAGATTTCAAACCCAAATTTTTTTATTCAAGAAAGCATGTTAGAGAATAACATAAATCATATTATAGAGTCTCACATAATACCTTAAACTTTTAAGTTAAATAGTTTATTAACAAAACACTAGATAAGTTCAAATTTATTGTAGTTAAAACTTCATTTTAAAATCACGAGAACGCAATATCAAACATGAACATTGCTTTTTGAAGGTGGGTTTACCAGAGCTACTGTGAAGCAATGAAGAAATTATCTCTAGTGATATTCGAGCTATTGGCCATCAGCCTAGGAGTTGACCGCTTAAACTATCGCAAATTCTTTGAAGATGGAAGCTCGATAATGAGGTGTAACTATTATCCACCTTGCAATAATTCTGCCCTAACTCTTGGCACTGGTCCTCACTGTGACCCAACTTCCTTAACAATACTTCACCAAGACCAAGTTGGTGGTCTTCAAGTCTTTGCAGACAACAAATGGCTAGCAATCCGACCTTGTCCAGATGCTCTTGTTGTAAACATTGGTGATACCTTCATGGTAAGTTAATTTCTTATGATTTTCTTAATTTTCAGCATGTGTATATTTTTATCTTCACCATTATTTCACAATTTCTTTACAGGGGACAAACAAATTTGGTTGAAGGGAATATAATATTAAAACTTCATTAGCCAAGTTCTTAAATCTATTAACCATATTCTTTCAATGATTAGAATGATTTTTCATAGCAAAACAACGGTTTTAAAAAAGATGTAACCTAGAAAAAATTATAATTTTATTTTTTAGAATAAATTAAGATGCTTCTTTTTTCACGTAGCTATAAATGATCACGACTAGGTAGCTACAAAAGAAAATGTCGCGTTGGAAAAGTTCATGCCACGATCAATTATTTCTAGTTTAGATAAGACATTTGACTTTCGACAAAAAATAGCATCTCCAAATTTATACATTTGATTTGATTTGATTTGACACACACACACATATATATATATATATATATATATAAAAAAGTATAGTAGCAATTAAATAAAAGAGTAGGAAGAAAAAAATAAAAATATGTATAACCAAAACAGATCACACAAAAAATCGAAGCAATTAAGCAGCAGCGTTTGGACTGTAACTGTTTGTATAAGCTTGTCAGCCCAAAGTCGTCCAGATCACACAAAATTGAATGGCTATCATCGGTTGAAAGAAGTAAGAAGTTTATTTGAGGTTAAAAGAAATCTACAAGTGAGTAAATAATTAATTATTTTAAATAAAAATGCGTAGTAAGGTCTTAAGAAAACCCTTTAATATACTCTGATCAGACAACACTTGCGAGTTTCAAATGTCGACATGCGTGATTCAGTGAGCTTGTAAGAGCTGAAATCATCTGATGCCATTTGCTTGTTCGATGTGAAGGCATTATCAAACGGGAGATACAGAAGTTGCCTTCACAGAGCAGTGGTGAACAGGGAGAGCGAGAGAAGATCATTGGTGTTCTTCGTGAGTCCAAACGAAGAAAAAGTAGTGAGACCCCCACAAGATCTTGTTTGCAGAGAAGGGCAAAGGAAGTACCCAGATTTCACTTGGTCGGATTTGTTGGAGTTTACGCAGAAGCACTACAGAGCTGATGCTGCTACGCTCCAGAGCTTCATTCAATGGCTATCTTCAAAACCATCGAACTTTTAGCTACTTGCTTCGGATGCTTTCGATGATTGTTTGCCCTAATTTGTGTATCATCTATTTTACCCATCCCTATTTTATAAATCTACTCTTGAATTCATCAGAAAAAAATTAGAGATATCATGTTAAGAGAATATCATGTATGACCCATTTGTTTGCCCTTATAAGAGAATCTACTCTTGAATTCATCAGAAATAAATCTCCTTTTCAGTTTGTTTTGTTTTTTCGAGAATTATAGAAACGAAAAACATGGGTAGATAATATGGAAAGATTGACGATGAAAGATGGTATTTTTATGAACAAGATATTAATTACTAAATTAAGCATGCATGATCAACACTGTTCATTTGACTTTTTATTATTATTATTTTAGAGACTACATGGATTAATTAATTTATAATGATAAACTAAAGGGGGAAAATTATATCTAAATCCTTTTTATCTGCGCCCAAACAGCTAAGTTTACAATAGATAATGAAGTTCACCTATAGAAAAGACTCCATCATATTTTTTGGGAAGAGGTTTCCGACTAATAATTTAGCAAAATAGCTAAACTATGTGTGAAATAAATACCTTATTATGAGAAGGATGAATACGTGTTTTTCTCCTCTCTTTTTTCTAGATATCTTTTTCGAAATAGGTATTTTTTATATACTAGCATCAACCCTTTAGTTTTTGTTTGTCACCTTTCAAAAATATTTTTGAAAAAATTAATTTTTTTATTTTAAATTAAAATTAATATCTTTTGATGTTCTTAGATCATTTTGATGTATCTCTCAATAAAAAAAACACTTTTAAAAATAACTTTAAACACATTTTCAAACATGTTTTATTGCGTCTCTCTCTAAGGTTGTTTTATTTCTTCTATCTCTCTAAGTTGTGAGAGTCTTAAGGTTTTTATTAGGTGCTGTCGGTGGTCGCATTTTTTCCTCTTTTTTTTCAATTATTTTCTTTCAATAATCTTGTATTACGGCTCTGTGCTTCTAGATTTGATGTTTATAGTCTTAGAATGTCTAATTTATCTTAAGTTTTATTTTTTATATTTTTGTAGAGTTTATGGTTCTGTGGGTTTTTTTTTTTGTCTTACTCCTATAAAGTTTTTAATGAAGGTTTGTTCCATGAATCTAAATAGATTAAAGGTGATTTGATTGGCAACAAGAAGAAACGTATACGAAGTAGCAGAGATACCAGTCGCTATTACATCTCAAATTAATCTGTCCTTTTCTTTTGTACCATGTAATTGTTTTGCTCTTATTAGTTTTACATCGAGTTTAATTTACCATGAAATTACAATTTTATTTTATTTTATTTTATACGACGCATATGATACCGCAGATGATGAGTCTACCTCAATTAATATGAAAAAATAGTTACGAATACAGCTATAAAATTATAATTATATAGTTCAAATACGTCACCTAATATTACAGTTACTAATAGTATGGATAATAAGACTTGTTGTGGAAAAAAAAAATCATCACCTATAGTGATTTCTATTTAAAGTAAACTTCTTTGTTATTTAATTGTTTTTATAATTCATATTTATATTTGTTGATTTTTTTAAAATTCAACATGATGAAGAAATTTTTACCCTACAAGGTCAAAACATAATTACGCTAAAGCATAAATGTTATAGTTATTTTTTTTGGAAAACACGTTAATATATTTGATTATATTCAAAAGTCAATATTTTCTGGATATATGGTAATTGGCACAGCCACGAAGAAGAAAGATCACCATTGATTAATTAGACCTATGCATCTGCACCTCGAAAACATCACCTGTTCTTCGAGATAATGAAATTCTTCAAGATCTAGATCTGCCAATCTCTTACATGCAGCAATCATCCTAAGAAGACAGCAGATTTTTCACGAAACATGGGTTGAGAAACCCAACAAATAAGAAGCTGAAATGGATTCCAATCTCAATTCTGACTTTACAAATCTATCAAAACGTGTTTTTCTCTAAGTTTCGAGCAAGAAGAAAACTTCAATATCATTATGATTCACTAACATATTCCGACCCACAACTATTCCAGAAATCTTCATAGTTTTAATTAATTAAATCCTTGCTAGATCAGTCTTCAAAATACAATTACTGTGTGTCAGTGCAATCGGCGTCGTTATCTCCCTGTCAAAATGTCTTCGAATATTTTCTGCCATGACCATAAGATTTTGTAAATTTCCAAAACCCTAAGTCTGCCAACCATTTAACACCCCGTGTACCTCGTCTTCTTTGTCATATTCTACTGGTGTAGTTGCGTTACAGGTTTGAAAGTATAAGAGATTTCCATGTCTAATCCCAGAGTCCAGTGAATCTGATGGTTCCTCCTCTCGCTCTTCCATCCTCTGCTGAATACTGTCATTGGAACAGGAGATTTTTACCTTCCTTTTCCTTCTTCTAAGGACCATTTTATGCAAGCTTGCTCAAAAAATACCCTTACTCTCAATTTTTTTAATAAAAAAAGATCATAAATCAATCAATTCCTTGAAGAAATATCAAAATTTACCAGCGGCAGCGCTGCTCAAAGTATCTGTCCTTGTTTCATCTTCGTTCCATTGACTGGCCATCGATCAAGGACATGCTTTCAGGGTGATTAAACAAACAAACAAGCAAACATCAAACTTGGACCGTATTGATATAATTAATTTTTGGATTCTTACAATTCATTGTCGATACTTTCTTGAGTGGCAATGTTCATCATTTAGTTGCATGTGGGCGTTAGAAAAGTTTTGAGCTCGTCCCCAACTTGTCCTCCATCAAACAGAAATTGACATCATCGGCTAGTTGGCAATGTGCAGCCATCGTACTTAGTAATATTTCCTTGCATCTTGAGTTTGGAGACGAAACCCTAATCATTGAGCTTGGTGCGCCATATAGAACGAACATATTTTTGTTGCCTTCTCGAGAAGGAATAAAACAAGCAGAGACGGTGTAGCTCATAAGGAAGGAGGCTCTTCCCATTATTATTATATATGTTACATAAGAGTTTCGGAATAAGTTTTTAATTTGTCTTTACTTGACAGCAACCTCAATAACTCTATTTTTAATTTTAAATTACCTTTTAATCATGCTAAAAATTAAAAATCAACCAAATAAAATAAAATAAAGAACCTTGACCTTTGTTTTGTGTGATTTAAGAGCAAACCAATGTTCTGGGCTAGTTCAATGATATATAACAATCGATTGCTAACTATGTGCCTGTTTGGAAGTGTAGTTACTAGTTGTTTTTCAAAGTATTTTTCGTTTGATAATACATTAAAATTATGTTTTTTTTTAAAAAATATTTTTGACATCAGCACATTAAAATAATCTAAAAACACTAAATTTTATTAATTTAAACTTAAAAATAAAAATAAAAAGTCATTTAAAAAAAAACATTTTTGAAAAGGACTCGGTCGCATTGTAACTTAAGACTTCAATGCATGTAGCTGGACTAGTAAATGGGCTTATGTTGGGCTGGGCTACTTTGTACAGATTATGGGAGTTAAAATGTCTTTTATTTGTCAAACCCAGGCCTTGTGACAATATTGTTAATTAGATTTGGGATCGGCCCACCTTGAAAGAAGGACAACTTCGTCCTTCCATAACATTCGTCTCCACAAACTAAGAGGTTTTGAAGTTGAGCGGAGCTCTGTGTAGAACAAATTATATGAAGTATTTTATTTAAAATTAAATTTATTTATTTATTTCGCTTTCATGAACAAAAAAAAATTATTGGATATGATAAAAAAAATACTCTTGAAGTGTAAATACTTAATTTTATTAACTTATTATTATTGTTGTTGTTAGTGACTTTGGATTTGTTTGAGATTGTACTTAAATTTATTTTTCAATTTTTTTTTATTTAGAAATATATCATGATGATATTTTTTTATAAAAAAAATATTTTTTAACGTTAGCTCAGCTCATAAAAATGATTTAAAAATATATATAAAAAATTAAATTTAAAATAAAAATAAACAAACTTTAATTTTTTTAAAATTGTTTTTAAAATATAGTATCAAACAGGAGTTTTTTAAAAAAAAAAACTATTGAGATTTGATATATTGAGTGACTCGAGCTTCATGATTTAACATATCAAATCAAAAAATTAAAAAGAATTTTAGGCCTAGAAAATTATTTGATATTATTATTGAACATGATTTAATGTGTCAATCTTGAAATCTCTTGATTTGATTTTTTTTATCAGGATTATATTAAAACTTAAATTGAGTGAAAAATGTAAGGAAATTACTTTTAGGTCCTTCCCTTTCCGAAATTGTGGTCATTATAGAATTTCGTTTTCATAGGATACATTCTATTTTCTACAAAATCGGTTTTAATTAAAGAGTTATATTCCATATCAATCACTACCTTGATGGACGGTTGAGATTGAATTAAAGAAAACCTTAATTGGAATTTCGGTCCTCTCTCCACCTATAAATATAGACTTTTGTCCATCACAAAAGCCGTCATGATTTCAACACATTAGGGTTTATAGGCGAGGAGAGAGAAACCGAAACCCTTCACTAAAGCCTTTCTTCAACCAAAGTTCAACACCGATCAACATCAGGATTCGGCAGCAGGATCAAGAATCTCCTCGTGCAAAGATGAACGGAGGTAATCCTTAATCCTTCTCAAATCAAAATCTTATTGTGATCATCATGCAGTTCAAGATCTTAGGGTTTATGTGAAAAAAACGAATTAACATGTGGTATCAGAGCATGGTTTATGAACGCATGATTGTCCATGAAGTAGAATAACCTTATATCGCCATAATCGGTAGATACCTATATCCTAACTCTGTTTTGCAGATACTTAACGATCCAACTATTATGACCTGAATGAATGTTATTTATTTTCCGCATTATTTTTATTATTATTTTTTTTTGGGCACGACTGTTTGATCATGATTTATTTAAAGTTTAAATTTTGATTATGTACAAAGCTCCTGCGTGAGTACTAAATATTCGATGTAATAGATGTCAATAAGTTCGCCGTAACGAAAGTGGTGGCGGACGAATTGGTGGTTGGTTCGACCTAAAACGGAGTCGTTTTGAGGCTTGAAGATGAAGACAGGAACAAGGCCATATAGTTGGATCTAATTTTCCTGATTATGTTTATGTTGTTGCTTTCGATCATTTCTATCGTTTCGACCCGAGTTAAGAGGGCTCGCTTAGCTCGCCCTTCTTTGTAATTACAATCACCTAAAATATAATCGATTTTAGATTGTCTAATGTATTAAAACTCGGTGATCGCCTACAGGAATACCTAAGTTTCATTTTATTACCCATCTTTGTAATTACACTCACCTAAAAATACTCCACTTTAAATGGTATAATGTATTAAAAACTCAGTGACTACCCACAGGAGCACCTAAGTTTCATTTTATTACTCATGTGTTGTCTTTTAAGTTAAAGCCTTATTAAATTATTGTATCTCTATTTATATTGCAGTTAGCCTACCCACTCACCTCATCTCACATGCTTCTTCGTCTCCTATACTTACGGGAACCAACTTCTCCGAATGGAAGGAGCAAGTTGAGTTCACCTTAGAGTACTTGATTTGGATATGGCCCTCCTCAAAGATAAGCCAGATCCACTTATCGACAAAAGTACCCTCGAGGAAAAGACTCTCCTTAATGCTTGGGAGAGATCCGACGGACTATGCATCATGTTCCTGCGAATGACCATAGCCAGCAACATCAAAACCTCCCTTCCTAAACCCGAGAATGCTAAGGATTACATGAAAGCCATAGAGGAAAGGTTTAAGACTGCAGACAAGTCCCTTGCTGGGAAACTAATGGCAGATCTTACAACCATAAAGTTTGATGGTACTCGCTCAATGCATGAACATGTTATTGAGATGACCAACCTCGCAGCTAAGTTGAGAAATTTGGGAATGACTGTGGATGATTTTTTCTCGTCCAATTTATCTCGAGCAGTTTACCTCCTCGAGCGGGCCATTCCAAATTCACTACAACACTATTAAGGAAAAGTGGGCGAGTGAATGAATTGGCTAATAAGTTCGGTTCAAGAAGAGGCACGACCGACTCAACAAGGCATTAAAGTGGCTTATTTTGTTCAAAGAGTCGGACATAAAGCTGGGACAAAGCACAATTTAGGCCAGAAAAGGGCACCACCCAGATCTAATGAGGCCAATCAACCACCCAAGAAGAAAAAGAAGGAAGACTTGTGCAAATTTTGCAAGAAACCTGGACATTTTGCAAAAGACTGCACTAAACGACGAGAATGGTTCGAAAAGAAAGGTAACCCTATGGGTTTCGTAAGTTATTTCGAATCAAATCTTACTTATGTTTCTCCCAATACTTGGTGGATTGACACTGGTGCTAACGTTCATGTTTCTAACACAATGCAGGGATTCCTTACGACCCAAACCATAAACCCAAGTGAGAACTTCTTATTTATGGGAAATCAAGACAAAGCTCCAGTTGAAGCTATTGGAACCTTTCGTCTTGTTTTAGATAGTGGTTTTCAGTTAGACTTATGTCAAACTCTTTATGTTCCGTCTATTTCCCGTAATTTAGTTTCCGTAAGTGCACTTGATAAAATTGGTTATTCGTTTCAAGTTGGAAATGGTAAATTCAGTTTATTTAAGAATTTTTAACCTATTGGTTCAGGGATTTTAATTGATGGTTTATACAAGTTCCATCTTAAACAATTTGCTGAAACCCATCTTACCTTGCATTCTAATGTAGAAACATAGCGTAAGTCGTCTAAAAACGACTCATATTTCTTGTGGCATAAAAGTTTGGGTCACATATCCAGTGAAAGGATCAAAAGATTAGTAAAAGATGGTGTCCTTCTGGATCTAGACTTTACTAATCATAAAGCTTGTGTGGATTGTATTAAAGGAAAAACAACAAAACACACAAAGAAAGGAGCCACAAGAAGTACCCAGCTTCTTGAAATAATACATACAGATATTTGCGGACCTTTTGACGTTCCAACTTTTGGGGGAGAGAAGTATTTCATTACCTTTATTGATGATTACTCACGTTACTGTTATCTATACTTGTTGCATGATAAATCTCAGTCAGTGGATGCTGTACAAGTGTTCATTATTGAAGTTGAAAGGCAACTAGATAGAAAAGTGAAAATCATAAGGTCAGATAGAGGTGGTGAATTTTACAGAAGGTATGATGAAACAGGACAACATCCTGGACCTTTTGCAAAACTTCTCCAAAAGCTTGGAATTGTTGCCCAATACACAACGCCTGGATCTCCATGGCAAAATGGTGTAGCTGAAAGGCGAAATCGTACATATATGGAAATGGTTAGATCCATGATGAGTCATGCCAATTTACCTATATCATTATGGATGGATGCTCTACGCACAATTGTTCACATCTTGAACAGGGTTCCTAGTAAGGCGAGTTCAAAGACATCTTTTGAACTGTGGAAAGGATGGAAACCTAGTTTAAGACATCTCCAAGTTTGGGGTTGCCCGATTGAAGCTAGAATCTACAATCCACAAGAAAAGAAATTGGACTTTAAGACGATCGCTGGTTACTTCATAGGTTACCCAAATAAGTCCAAAGGATATAGGATTTATTGTCCTAACCATAGTATGAAAATTGTTGAAACCGGTAATGCCAGATTCTACTAGAATGACGAAATCGATGGGAGTAATAAAGTTCAAGATGTGATCATTCAGGAAATAAGGGTACATGTTCCTTTACCCTCTATTTCGAAAGATGGGAACCCTCCCATTGTTGAACCATTCAACAATGAGGAACACCCAATGAATAATCCACAACTCCATAATGAGATTATTGCCAATGAACCTATGGATGCAACACCAGCGGAACCGGCATTAAGAAGGTCTCAAAGACAAAAGAGATCTGCTATTTCCAATGATTATATGCTTTACCAAGTAGAATCTGAAGATGGGACAATGAAAGACCTGGTTTCTTATTCACAAGCCATTAAAGATGTTAATTCTAATAAATGGATCGATGCCATGAAGGATGAATTGAAATCTATGGCAGAAAATCAAGTATGGGAAGTAGTTCAATTGCCTCCAGGACACAAAGCAGTTGGCTGTAAGTGGGTTTTTAAGACCAAGCGCGATTGCAAAGGCAATATTGAACGACATAAAGCCAGACTTGTTGCCAAAGGTTTCAATCAGAAAGAAGGTATTGATTATACTGAGACTTTTTCTCCTGTGTCCAGAAAAGACTCACTTAGAATTATCATGGCGTTAGTGGCTCATTATGACCTTGAGTTACATCAAATGGACGTCAAAACCGCCTTTCTTAATGGAGACTTGCAAGAGGAAGTCTACATGCGTCAACCTGAAGGCTTCATAATTGAAGGTCAGGAAGACATGGTCTGCAAACTTAAGAAATCACTATATGGACTGAAACAAGCTTCCAGGCAATGGTATCTAAAGTTCGATGAAACTATTACTGAATTTGGTTTCAAAGAAAATATCGTTGACCCTTGCATATACCTTAAGATCAGTGGGAGCAAGTTCATATTTTTAGTTCTGTATGTTGATGACATCTTATTAGCCAGTAGTGACCTTGGTTTATTACATGAAACCAAGACTTATCTCTTTAAGAACTTTGAAATGAAAGATATGGGCGAGGCATCCTATGTGATAGGAATAGAGATATTCCGTGATAGGTCACTTGGTATTTTGGGATTGTCTCAAAAGGCATATATTGACAAAGTTCTAGAGAGATTTGGCATGATGACATGTTCCTCTGGTCCCGTTCCACTACATAAAGGAGATAAGCTTGATCTTACGCGAGTGTCCACAAAACGAGCTGGAACGTAAAGAAATGGCACAATATCCTTATGCTTCTCTCGTAGGGAGTTTGATGTATGCGCAGTGCATCTGAAGCTCGACATTAGCCATGCTGTTGGCATGTTGGGTAGATTTCAAAGTAATCCAGGGATAGCTCATTGGAAAGCTGCAAAGAAAGTACTGAGATACCTAAAGGGAACACGGAACTACATGCTCACATATAGAAAATCAGGACACCTACAGGTGATCTAGTTATTCGATTCAGATTTTGGAGGATATCCCGACACTAGACACCTGCACTCTTGGCTATGTGTATCTCTTATATGGAGGTGCAATATCATGGAAAAGCCAAAAATCCGAGTTGCTTTACACATCCACCATGGAGGCTGAGTACGTGGCATGTTATGAGGATGCAATTCAGGGAGCGTGGTTGCGTAATTTTGTCTCCGAGTTTGGAGTTTTGAGTTTCATCTCTAAGCCACTAACTCAGTCTTGTGACAATGAAGCTACAACTTTCTTCTCCAAGCATGACAGGATATCTAAGGGAGCAAAATACATGGACTTTAAATATCTATCATCGAAGCGGGATGTTAGACTAAAGAAAATTGTCATTGAGCATACAATAACAGATCTCATGGTTGCGAGATATATTCACAAAAGGGCTACCTCCAAAGACCTTTCGAGGACATACTCAAAGTATGGGTCTTGAAGATAGTTCCTAGTTATCATTTATCTACTCTTTATCATGTACTTGTGCTTGACATTTATTGAGCTCTTAATGTATTGCTACATCTGCTATATATTCTTTTCATTATCCATTGTGTACATATTTATGATTGGATGAATGCTAATGAAACATGATCTTGTAACAAAGACATTATGGGAGACTGTAAGGAAATTACTTTTAGGTCCTTCCCTTTCCTGAAATTGTGGTCATTATAGGAATTTTGTTTTCATAGGATACATCTATTTTCTACAAAATCGGTTTTAATTAAGGAGTTATATTCCATATCAATCACTACCTTGATGAACGGTTGAAATTGAATTAAAGAAAACCCTAATTGGAATTTCGGTCCTCTCTCCACCTATAAATATAGACTTTTGTCCATCACAAAAGTCGTCATGATTTCAACACATTAGGGTTTATAGGCGAGGAGAGAGAAACCAAAACTTTTCACTAAAGCTTTTCTTCAACCAAAGTTCAACACCGATCAGCATCGAGATTCGACATCAAGATCAAGAACCTCCTCGTACAAAGATGAACGGAGGTAATCCTTAATCCTTCTCAAATCAAAATCTTATTGTGATCATCATGCGGTTCAAGATCTTAGGGTTTATGTGAAAAGCGAATTAACAAAAAATACCATGATATAACCCAATTGACTTGACAAATTTAAAAACAATATGAACAAACAATAAAAAATATCGTTTGATATTTTTGTATAAGAATTCCAAATGGTTTTTTTTTAAAAACAATATTACAATTTTAATATATTGATTGACCCGGGCTTCAGAATCTAACATATAAAATTCTTGATCCAGGTGATGAAATTCATTAAATTTAAGAACTTATTTCTTAAAAAAAAGTATTTTTATTTAATTAGATGGCAACATTGCTCACAAAATCAAGCACAATTTGAATTTCAAGATGTTTATTGAGTCTGATAACTTCATAGGTAGAAAATTACAAAACATATTTTATTTTTCAACAATAAGTACATGGTGAAAAGAGAGAACAAAATGAATGAAAAAAAAGAGAGGGGAGAGAAAACAAAGAAAAAAAAGAGAGGGGCCACCTCCTTCACTATTGCTTAATGATTTTTTTAAAAAAATAATAATAATTAGAAAAATATTTGAAAAGATCTGGTGGACTATTAATAATAATTAGAAAAATAATTATAAAATATGAGAAAATAAGTGTTTTTTTTATGAATAAATCAATTTTCGAACAAGTTTTTGTACATCGGACCTCTTAATTTTCACATAATCAAGTAGACAAACTCTAAATACAAATATATATATATATATATATATATATATATATTTCTATATATATACTCTAAATACAAATATATATATATATATATATATATATATATATATATATATATACACTAATGTTTTGAAGCTGGATAAAGATTTTCCATAAGCATACAAACTTGTTTCAAATTTTTCGAAATAATTTGATGAGTTTTGTCTGAATGCATGCGCATGCAATTATGTATATAGTGTTAGGTATATTGCCATTTTGTGGCAATATCCTACCATTGTTGAAAATGGTAATCAACCCACCATTGTTGAAAATGGTAAATTGCCTAAGTTTTGTGGCCAACCGGTGACTATGAAGAAAATTTGGTGGCCAACCATTTAAGATTGTCTCCTCACTCTTGCTATAAATAGAGGAGCTTCTTAGAGCTAAAAATGAGAGAGTGAGAGAAGGAGAAACACAAGTGAATGTGTTGTGTAGAGAGAGCTAGAGAGAGTTGATGAGTTGAGTAGAGTGGATGTAATCCTCCTCCTCTATATGTATTTATTGTAACCCTTTCTCTATCTCTAATACAATGTCTTTCTCCCGTGGATGTAGGCGGTTTTGCCGAACCACGTTAAATATTGTGTTAGTGTGCTTAAGCCTCCTATGAGCAAGTATCAGTACACTCCCGGTCCGCGCATGGGAAAAAGCTGGAATTCCCCAACAACTGGTATCAGAGCTGATGGTTTAAAGGGGTGTTTGATTTTGCTCAAAAATGAAAATTGTCAAAATTGTGTTTTGACTATACCACTGTGTAGAGGAGGCCGAGACGAAGTCATTGGTGAAAACGACGTCAAAATCTGATGTCAAACATGGTCACACTCTCCATCACTCTCCAGGAGGGCATTTGCCCACGCGCCCCATGCGTCTTCTTCGCCCGGATTGGCTGACCCGACCCAAATACCAGTTGACCCCAACAACTTGTATCAGAGCCGTTGGTGTAGGTAGGTGTTTGATTTTTTGCAGAAAAATCAAAGTGCTCAAAAATGATTTTTGAGTATCTGATCTTCTAGAGGAGGTCACCACGATTCCAACGGTGTATAGCACACTTAATTCGGAGTTCAAACGAAGAAGTTATTGTCGGTCAAAGTTTTGACTGGAAAAGTCAACGCCATGTCACCGGCCAGTCAACGCCACGTCATCGGTGCCACGTCAGCGCCACGTCATCAGTCAAGTCAACAGTGCCATGTCACTGGTGGGATAAGATTCTGTGCAGCAGAGTCTACGTGCAACCGGATCTGAGATTGAATCTGGGCCGTTGATCAGGCCAGACTTGTTTTGATCAAATCTTAGCCGTCTGAAGTGCGATTTGGACGATTTAAGACTTGTTTCTAGCTAATTTGATTGTTTCGGATGCAATGGTACGGTCCGATCGTTGAGATTTGAGACCAAAAATGACGGTGGTGAATTAACAAAAGAGATTGCCTGATCAGGAGGCATCTAAAGTTGATCATGGTGGTCGTTGAAGAGAAGAAGAAGAAGGTGCACATGTTTACCCAATTACATGTGCTGAACTGCTAAGTGGGGAGAAATTTAATTGCCTCGAGGGAAGGTAAAATTGGGACACTCTGGACACCCGATCATGTGGATAATTTGAGGTGAAGAGTGGAAATTGACGAAGACCAATCTTGACGAATCTAAGCACTGGTAGTCTCGCCAGATATTGAGAAATCATGTATTAAACCAGTATATTCCAGATCACTTGTAAAGAAAAACCAGCTAGCAAATGGTTGTATATACGGAAAGACAGTACGATGGATAGATATGGCCTAAGAAGTTCTGTCTAGGAGATTGGGTTTTAAGCGGGACCAGTGTGACCCCTCCAATCTTTCCTGGGAACTTGCTTAGTGGAAAGATTATCCATACGGTACTATTTTCATATATATAGCAGTTTGTAATGAAACAGTTGAAGACTAGCAGGATGGCGGCACAACGGAACAGTTGGGTTCTGTATGATCATGGATCTGATGAAGTGGTGATTTCTCCAAAGAAGTTAGATTCGGTGGATGTGATTTCGAGGGAGAATTGATGAAGACCACGATAATGGAAGAGAAATACAGCAGGGGATAAAGATTGGCACTCTATTTTGACTTGGACGAGTGTTATGACAGGATGAGTTCTTTGTCAAACATAAGCAAGGAATAGGGAGAAATCGGAGAACAGAAATTGCACGAGGGCACACGGAGATTGTGCGAGAGTACCGTAGGATCCAACGAGGTATCTGTAATGAGACAGAGAGTGCAAGGAGAAGAAGTGTTCCCGGATGAAGCACAGAGCGAGGACTGTTAAAGTTTATACAACAGAAGTCTCTTATGCTCTTAATGAAGACAACAGCGAAGACCTTTCCAATGCATGCAAGGATGGAAAGAGAGCCATTGCAGAGGCACCTAATTGAGGGGTGCAAATGCACGTGATAAAAGACAACCGTCTATGATGAAAGACGAAGACACCAAAGAGAGTTGGTGCAGGTGGAGTTGTCGAGCGAGAAGGCACAAAAGCTCCAAACATAGAAATTGAGGTGGAGGATTGTGAGGAGTATACCGCAATTTTCTCTTTCTATGTAGTTAGTGGATGTAATCTCTCCCATAAGTGCACATGGTGGTAGAGATTTTTAGATCCACTTTGAAGCATCTCAGCTGAAGGAGGATGCGATCACCTATGAAAGGTGAAGACACCTTAGATGGAAGGTGTGTGAGGGCCATGATAGGAGCCCGGATCAGACCGCCCCATGACAACGGGCGAAGACACCTTAGAGAAGGTGTGAGGGCCGTGATAGAAGCCTCAGTTCAGACACCTAAGGAGAAGGTGTGTGGGCCACGATATGAGCCCAGTTCAGAACAACCCCAGAGCCAATGTGATGGCTAGATATGAGTGGACAAGTGTATAGCCAATGAAGTGGCTATGATGAGTATGGAGACAAATGCAGGATTGACTTTCATGGATATTGCCCCCATGCTAAAGATCAATGAGCTAGAAGACATTTGCCTTGGACAATAAGAGGGTGACTTGTGGAGCATTAAGACGCAGCTGCTATGAAGGAGCAGAGGGCATGCGCAGGTTCCGGGAACGAGTTGACTCTTGTCAAGGTAGTGAGCTCGGTAATGGCATTGTAATACTCAGAGTATGAAGACAAATATGGATCAACCTTTAATGGGCTGCCCCATGGTTAAAGGTGGAGAGCTACCTGGACTCTTACGACTAAGAGCGAGAGACTCATGGAGAAGTAAGGCGTGGTTCCTAGGGTGGAACAGAGGGCAGGCGCAACTCCTGGATGAGTAGACTCTTGGAAGAGTGGTGAGCTTGTGATCACATTGAAATACTCAATGACTGTCACACTTGGAAATATTCGTTTGAGGGGGTGTTGTAAGCCTTGGTGTAAGGCTTGAAAAATCATTCCGGACCGAGCATGGTTGATACGCTCGAAGGGGAATGTTGTGTTGAAGACGCTCTCAGAATGGTAAGCTTGGAAGAGCTGCAGAATGCAAGCTTGTGCTGAACAAGCAAGAGGACAATTGCCCACACAAATGGCAAAGGGGGTGATTGTTAGGTATATTGCCATTTTGTGGCAATATCCTACCATTGTTGAAAATGGTAATCAACCCACCATTGTTGAAAATGGTAAATTGCCTAAGTTTGGTGGCCAACCTTTGACTATGAAGAAAATTTGGTGGCCAACCATTTAAGATTGTCTCCTCACTCTTGCTATAAATAGAGGAGCTTCTTAGAGCTAAAAATGAGAGAGTGAGAGAAGGAGAAACACAAGTGAATGTGTTGTGTAGAGAGAGCTAGAGAGAGTTGATGAGTTGAGTAGAGTGGATGTAATCCTCCTCCTCTATATGTATTTATTGTAACTCTTTCTCTATCTCTAATACAATGTCTCTCTCCCGTGGATGTAGGCGGTTTTGCCGAACCACGTTAAATATTGTATCAATGTGCTTAAGCCTCCTATGAGCAAGTATCAGTACACCCCGGTCCGCGTATAGGAGAGCCGAAATTTCCCAACATATAGATCACATCCTCCCTTTATATCCAAGAAAAATCCCCAGAATCCTCTTAGGATTCTCAAATATCACGATCATTAGCTCAATAATTAATGGTAACGTCATTTATTTTGATCTTGTCATGGTAGAAAGTTTTAATCTTGCGAATCCATCAACAAGACATGGCCCAGGATTAGAATCGTATTCACGTGCCTGGCTTGTGTTCTTCCACGAGCTAAGAAGGGCACAGCATTGGCTTGTGGGGACAGTATAAACCTATGTGTTGTTGTAAACATTATAATAAATATTTCAAAAGACTATCCCACATTGGTAAAACACAAGGGACCTCTTAAATGCAAAAAGTATATATAGGACCTACAATCCCACATTGGATAAAGAAGACTTTAATAAAGTGTTTATATACTAAAATTTGAGAAAAGATAGCAACTAATAAAGAAAGTAGAAGTGGGCTCATGTACATGAGGATGAGTTGAGTAAAAGGAAAACCTTTGATTCACCGCGAGGCAACGCCTATACTCTCTAAAATCTTTTTGTTGTTTTTAAAAATATTTGAATGACCCTTAAACTGAAAACATTAAATTTGTAACCCTTGAAAATTATTTCTAACAATTACAAATTTCAAAGCATTTTCGGTTTTGGTTTTCATAGTTATTGTAAACATAAATTCTATAACAGCTATAATTTAAATTTAAATTATTAAGGTTAGATAAATCTCTCAGAATTTGCACTAAAAAAATTGATTTTGCTATTATCGCAAATTCCCTTTCTTCAACAACGTTTTTTACCAAGCAAATTGCGGGTAGTTTTTTTCCATCCAAACAACTTTAGGTCCTTCATGAAAGTTGTAATCCCGCACATGTAGATGAATTTTTAATTTTGAATTTTTAATTGCCTGATTTTGATATCAAAATATCAAGATATTTGCATTTGAATTTTCTTAGATTTCTAATGTTTTGTTCATTTTCCTTGTGATTCACGAATCGTGAACACTTGAAATACTAAAGGGAAAATGAGTTTGTAAGCTCATTGAATCTCCTTATATTTCTATTCTAGATGTCTCTTAATGTATTGGTTGTAAATTTATCATCAAATATTTTGTTCTTTTTCCTTGCAAAAGTATCCTGAGAAAATTGATTAGATAACACCAACACCATAGCAATAATAAGGTAAACCAAAACACCAAACAACTTACCTTAGGTAAGGCATTCTAGAGGTGCTAAAACTTTCTCTTTACGCAACCAGTCTTTTACCTTAGAATCTCTAAAACACTAGTTATTTTATAATAACTATAATACTAGGTGACGACTCTCTTTTTACAAAAAAAAAAAACTGTCATGAATTCCCCGCTCACGAGGAGAGACATCGCGCTCTCATAAAGGGTGCTTACATAGCCAATAACTCAGGAGAATGAGAGATTTATCAGTCTATCAACATGTCTTTTTGGTTGTGTTAAAGTATGCGTGTGAGTGGAAAAATATATATACTTTCTTGTACGCCAGGTTTTTTGGATCCCTAATCTAAGATCTCATAATGGGTAATTCCTAAAATCTACTCGAAAATAGAAATAAAATAAAAAGGGGTTAGCGTGGTGGAAAAATCAAGTTGGAAATCTTGGACGGATTCGAGAGCCCGATTATACTTTTATTGTGCCCAAAAATGAAAGAAAACACAAATTCAAAGCTACAATAATTTATTATTAGATAAATCTGCATAAAAAATAAGTTGAGTGCATGGTTATATTTTAATAGGTCAATCTGATTTAATCAATGGCCAAATTACATTTAACTTAAAAATTAATTTAGGATCCAATTGAAGAATTTAATTAAGTATAAAAAATTAATTATATTTTAAACTGGTCAAGTAAATTTTCATATATTGGTCTGTAAATCCATTCTCTTTCCTTTTTTTCACATTGCTTCTTGATCACACAAACTCTAAACCTACAGTTCCATGCCATCACACTATACCCAGAAACATCCATCTCAATCTCTCGTTTTCTTCCGGAACCAATTCTATAAATAGCTTGTCTAATAATCCAGCTCTTCATCAATGTCTCTCCTAATGGACTCATCTTCTTCAAGTCTTCTCTTCTCTCCTCCTCCGTATCATACAAAAGGTGAAACTGGGAGTGCTCTTGTTTTTGACTCGTCGTTCTTGCAAAAACAAGCCAGTTTGCCCTCGGAGTTCATTTGGCCACATGGAGACTTGGTTCACAACGAGGATGAGCTTAAAGAGCCAATGATAGACCTGGAAGGATTCCTTAAAGGTGACGAGGCCGCAACTGCTCGAGCTGCTGAGCTTGTTAGGACTGCTTGCTCGAACCATGGCTTCTTTCAAGTCACCAACCATGGAGTCGATACAAGTCTCATTCGTGCTGCTCATGAAGAGATTGATAAGATTTTTAAACTGCCTCTTGACAGGAAACTCAGTGTTCGGAGAAAGCCAGGTGATGTGAGTGGATATTCCGGTGCCCATGCACATCGATATTCATCCAAGCTGCCATGGAAGGAGAACTTTTCGTTTGGCTACCACGGGGATGATGATTCTGTGCCGCTTGTTGTCGACTACTTCAAGTCTGTCTTAGGAAAAGATTTTGAACACACAGGGTAAGATAGCTGCTGCGTCTTAAGTTACCCTACTATCTCTTGTCTCTTTAATGGTAATAATCTGGAAGTCTTTCACGTTTTGTTGATTTTTTGAAAAGCAGACTTTCTGGCACACTGTGCCTGAAGTAGATTAACTCTAAAAAATGAAAAGAACCTGTTCGAACATAAAATCATAAACTTAAAAATAAGATAGTTCTTTAATATGGTATTAAAACTTTGTTATTCCAACAATTATGAGTTCGAATCTCATCATCCTCATTCTATTTAATGAAAAATCAGTCACAAGATAGAGTGAGTCTGTACAGATTTCAAGCCCAAAATATTTTTATTCAAGAAAGCATGTTAGATAATATTATAAACTTTTTAGTAGTTAAATAGTTTCTTAACCGAACACTAGATAAGTTAAAATTTATTGTAGTTAAAACTTCATTTTAAAATCACGAGAACGCAATATCAAACATGAACATTGCTTTTTGAAGGTGGGTTTACCAGAGCTACTGTGAAACAATGAAGAAATTATCTCTAGTGATATTCGAGCTATTGGCCATCAGCCTAGGAGTTGACCGCTTAAACTATCGCAAATTCTTTGAAGATGGAAGCTCGATAATGAGGTGTAACTATTATCCACCTTGCAATAATTCTGCCCTAACTCTTGGCACTGGTCCTCACTGTGACCCAACTTCCTTAACAATACTTCACCAAGACCAAGTTGGTGGTCTTCAAGTCTTTGCAGACAACAAATGGCTAGCAATCCGACCTTGTCCAGATGCTCTTGTTGTAAACATTGGTGATACCTTCATGGTAAGTTAATTTCTTATGATTTTCTTAATTTTCAGCATATGTATATTTTTATCTTCACCATTATTTCACAATTTCTTTACAGGGGACAAACAAATTTGGTTGAAGGGAATATAATATTAAAACTTCATTAGCCAAGTTCTTAAATCTATTAACCATATTCTTTCAATGATTAGAATGATTTTTCATAGCAAAACAACGGTTTTAAAAAAGATGTAACCTAGAAAAAATTATAATTTTATTTTTTAGAATAAATTAAGATGCTTCTTTTTTCACGTAGCTATAAATGATCACGACTAGGTAGCTACAAAAGAAAATGTCGCGTTGGAAAAGTTCATGCCACGATCAATTATTTCTAGTTTAGATAAGACATTTGACTTTCGACAAAAAATAGCATCTCCAAATTTATACATTTGATTTGATTTGATTTGACACACACACATACATACATATATATATATATATATATATATATGCACAAAAAAAAAGTATAGTAGCAATTAAATAAAAGAGTAGGAAGAAAAAAATAAAAATATGTATAACCAAAACAGATCACACAAAAAATCGAAGCAATTAAGCAGCAGCGTTTGGACTGTAACTGTTTGTATAAGCTTGTCAGCCCAAAGTCGTCACACAAAATTGAATGGCTATCATCGGTTGAAAGAAGTAAGAAGTTTATTTGAGGTTAAAAGAAATCTACAAGTGAGTAAATAATTAATTATTTTAAATAAAAATGCGTAGTAAGGTCTTCAGAAAACCCTTTAATATACTCTAGTTTCAAAAAACACTTGCGAGTTTCAAATGTCGACATGCGTGATTCAGTGAGCTTGTAAGAGCTGAAATCATCTGATGTCATTTGCTTGTTCGATGTGAAGGCATTATCAAACGGGAGATACAGAAGTTGCCTTCACAGAGCAGTGGTGAACAGGGAGAGCGAGAGAAGATCATTGGTGTTCTTCGTGAGTCCAAACGAAGAAAAAGTAGTGAGACCCCCACAAGATCTTGTTTGCAGAGAAGGGCAAAGGAAGTACCCAGATTTCACTTGGTCGGATTTGTTGGAGTTTACGCAGAAGCACTACAGAGCTGATGCTGCTACGCTCCAGAGCTTCATTCAATGGCTATCTTCAAAACCATCGAACTTTTAGCTACTTGCTTCGGGTGCTTTCGATGATTGTTTGCCCTAATTTGTGTATCATCTATTTTACCCATCCCTATTTTATAAATCTACTCTTGAATTCATCAGAAAAAAATTAGAGATATCATGTTAAGAGAATATCATGTATGACCCATTTGTTTGCCCTTATAAGAGAATCTACTCTTGAATTCATCAGAAATAAATCTCCTTTTCAGTTTGTTTTGTTTTTTCGAGAATTATAGAAACGAAAAACATGGGTAGATAATATGGAAAGATTGACGATGAAAGATGGTATTTTTATGAACAAGATATTAATTACTAAATTAAGCATGCATGATCAACACTGTTCATTTGACTTTTTATTATTATTATTTTAGAGACTACATGGATTAATTAATTTATAATGATAAACTAAAGGGGGAAAATTATATCTAAATCCTTTTTATCTGCGCCCAAACAGCTAAGTTTACAATAGATAATGAAGTTCACCTATAGAAAAGACTCCATCATATTTTTTGGGAAGAGGTTTCCGACTAATAATTTAGCAAAATAGCTAAACTATGTGTGAAATAAATACCTTATTATGAGAAGGATGAATACGTGTTTTTCTCCTCTCTTTTTTCTAGATATCTTTTTCGAAATAGGTATTTTTTATATACTAGCATCAACCCTTTAGTTTTTGTTTGTCACATTTCAAAAATATTTTTGAAAAAAATTATTTTTTTATTTTAAATTAAAATTAAAATCTTTTGATGTTCTTAGATCATTTTGATGTATCTCTCAATAAAAAAAACACTTTTAAAAATAACTTTAAACACATTTTCAAACATGATTTATTTCTTCTCTGTGTAAGTTGTGAGAGTCTTAAGGTTTTTATTAGGTGCTGTCGGTGGTAGCATTTTTTCCTTTTTTTTTCAAATATTTTCTTTAAATAATCTTGTATTACGGCTCTGTGCTTCTAGATTTGATGTTTATAGTTGTAGAATGTCTAATTTATCGTAAGTTTTATTTTTTATATTTTTGTAGAGTTTATGGTTCTGTGGGGTTTTTATTTTTCCTTACTCCTATAAAGTTTTTAATGAAGGTTTGTTCCATGAATCTAAATAGATTAAAGGTGATTTGATTGGCAACAAGAAGAAACGTATACGAAGTAGCAGAGATACCAGTTGCTATTACATCTCAAATTAATCTGTCCATTTCTTTTGTACCATGTAATTGTTTTGCTCTTATTAGTTTTACATCGAGTTTAATTTACCATGAAATTACAATTTTATTTTATTTTATTTTATACGACGCATATGATACCGCAGATGATGAGTCTACCTCAATTAATATGAAAAAATAGTTACGAATACAGCTATAAAATTATAATTATATAGTTCAAATACGTCACCTAATATTACAGTTACTAATAGTATGGCAAATAAGAATTGTTGTGCAAAAAAAATCATCACCTATAGTGATTTCTATTTAAAGTAAACTTCTTTGTTATTTAATTGTTTTTATAATTCATATTTATATTTGTTGATTTTTTTAAAATTCAACATGATGAAGAAATTTTTACCCTACAAGGTCAAAACATAATTACGCTAAAGCATAAATGTTATAGTTATTTTTTTTGGAAAACACGTTAATATATTTGATTATATTCAAAAGTCAATATTTTCTGGATATATGGTAATTGGCACAGCCACGAAGAAGAAAGATCACCATTGATTAATTAGACCTATGCATCTGCACCTCGAAAACATCACCTGTTCTTCGAGATAATGAAATTCTTCAAGATCTAGATCTGCCAATCTCTTACATGCAGCAATCATCCTAAGAAGACAGCAGATTTTTCACGAAACATGGGTTGAGAAACCCAACAAATAAGAAGCTGAAATGGATTCCAATCTCAATTCTGACTTTACAAATCTATCAAAACGTGTTTTTCTCTAAGTTTCGAGCAAGAAGAAAACTTCAATATCATTATGATTCACTAACATATTCCGACCCACAACTATTCCAGAAATCTTCATAGTTTTAATTAATTAAATCCTTGCTAGATCAGTCTTCAAAATACAATTACTGTGTTGCAGTGCAATCGTCGTCGTTATCTCCCTGGCCTGTCAAAATGTCTTCGAATATTTTCTGCCATGACCATAAGATTTTGTAAATTTCCAAAACCCTAAGTCTGCCAACCATTTAACACCCCGTGTACCTCGTCTTCTTTGTCATATTCTACTGGTGTAGTTGCGTTACAGGTTTGAAAGTATAAGAGATTTCCATGTCTAATCCCAGAGTCCAGTGAATCTGATGGTTCCTCCTCTCGCTCTTCCATCCTCTGCTGAACAATGCCATTGGAACAGGAGATTTTTACCTTCCTTTTCCTTCTTCTAAGGACCATTTTATGCAAGCTTGCTCAAAAAATACCCTTACTCTCAATTTTTTTAATAAAAAAAGATCATAAATCAATCAATTCCTTGAAGAAATATCAAAATTTACCAGCGGCAGCGCTGCTCAAAGTATCTGTCCTTGTTTCATCTTCGTTCCATTGACTGGCCATCGATCAAGGACATGCTTTCAGGGTGATTAAACAAACAAACAAGCAAACATCAAACTTGGACCGTATTGATATAATTAATTTTTGGATTCTTACAATTCATTGTCGATTTCATCATTTAGTTGCATGTGGGCGTTAGAAAAGTTTTGAGCTCGTCCCCAACTTGTCCTCCATCAAACAGAAATTGACATCATCGGCTAGTTGGCAATGTGCAGCCATCGTACTTAGTAATATTTCCTTGCATCTTGAGTTTGGAGACGAAACCCTAATCATTGAGCTTGGTGCGCCATATAGAACGAACATATTTTTGTTGCCTTCTCGAGAAGGAATAAAACAAGCAGAGACGGTGTAGCTCATAAGGAAGGAGGCTCTTCCCATTATTATTATATATGTTACATAAGCCCTAAGGTCCCAAGGAACTTCAATGAAATAGAAAATAAATGAACCTTATTATTTAGTTCTTATATTTTTTATATTTTCTCAATGTTGCCCCCTAATGTTTTTTACTTAGTTAGCCCCTCAATTAAAGAAAAAATCTTACCGTGGTTGATCCATCCCTCCTTCTAATTTACCATAGCATGTGTTCGACATCTGTTCGCTTTTTCTGATCATATGTTGTAGGGAGATGAATGAAGGGATAGTATTAAATACTTTATAAATTTCAGAGACCAGATAAATATAAAACAAAAAATAGGGGTTATTGAGAAAATATCATGTTAAGGTAGTATGTGTTGAGCAGATGTTCATTTTTCTGGTATATATTAAGAGTAATTTACAGTAAATCGGAAGGAAATTGAAAGACGGGGTCATATTAGAAAAAAAACATTAATAGAACTGAGAGATAAGCTAAATATAAAAAAGAGTGCAGAAGTTATATTAAGAAAATACCAAGAAGACATTGAGCAAATATTCAATTAATCCAAAAAAAAATTTAACTACGTCTCATTCATCACTTTATCAAAATTTATTAGGAAATCTATGCAGTTAGAGTTTCTATGATGAAAGTTGTTTTTTAAAACATTTTTATTTGAAATATATTAAATAATATATTTTTTATAATTTATATTTAATATGAGCATACGCTCTAAACGCACTAAAAAAATAAAAATAAAATAATTTGAAACTAAAAAAATATACAATTCTCAAAGATGTAATTATAATGCAGTGTCAAATAATGTAAAAACAAATCATGATGGTGTACCATAAAAGTGAACTTGACATGTTCGGTCATGATAATTCGCTGGTGTCAATTTGATAATGATGTTAGATATAAAAGCTGAAACCATATCAATCGTGAGTTTTTTTTGTTTGTGTGTGTGTAGTGAGTGGGCTTGATTTTTTTAACACATTATTAACTTGCTGTTCCATAATATTCATAATAATTTTAGATCTATCTTTTAATTGTTTTTCTTCATCTATTGGTAGATGTTGTACATCAAACACTATTAAAAATTAGTTAATTCACACAGAAATATTGACATAAATTTTTATGTCGGGATTTAGATGATAATATTACCGACAAAATGTTATCGTCATCGTTTTTATCTCTATTTTGCTTACATCTTTACCAATTGTTTGTCAGTAAATATCAGTAGTAAACACCAAGAAAAATACAGTAGAATTTAAAAACTTATAATATACGATGACATGACATTGGATCCGACAAGTATTATCGATGGGTTAATAAGAAATATATTATGTCGGTAATGTTATTGGTAAATATCAACAAATTTGAGAGCAAAATTACAATAAAATTCAAAAATCTAACACGAAATAAAATAAAAACATAAAATATAAATTAAAAATAGAAAAACTGATTTTTTTTTTTACTTCATATAATAAAAATAATTTATAAAAAAACATGCCATATTTATCCTAATATCTCCATCTCTTATGTCAAATATGGTAATTAAGTACTACCTGAGAAATCGTACTTATCTCTAATAAAAGATATCCTTACAGTAAAGTGGTGGTCAACCGACCACCACGAGGGGCTCACCGGCCACTTCCATTGCATAGAGGAAATCAAGGTGGTTCTCCCTGTCGTGGTGGCGTCGAAAATGATGGCTTGTGGTGGCCGGAAAGAGCCCTTAAAGCCACCAGTTTGTGTTATGTTCGAGCTTGCAGTTGATGTTGTTGTGCTCTATTCGAGCTTGCAGTTGATGCTGTTGTGCTCTTCTTCGCCGGAGCTGGTTGTTGTCGTTGGAGATGAAGACTGGTTTGTTGCAGGTCACGGTGGAGGTGTTTTCCGTTGATGTGCTCGTCGGGAGCTATTGCAGGAGTTGGCGAGGAAAGAGAGAGCTTGTTGCTAGGGGAGAGAGAGTGGAAGCTGACCGAGAGAAAAAAGGAGAGCTGTCGTCGTCGGGGAAGAGAAAGGAGAGAGAGATGATCACGCCTGAGTTAAGGAAGAAGATAGGTTGGTGGTCGTGCTTCTACAAGTTTGTTTATTAGTTTGTGCAATTTTTCATCCCTTCTCTATTAGTGAATCTTCACTTCTCTGTTTTTTCTCTTCTATCAATTTATTCCTCCCTAGTGTTTTACAAATCCCCTCTGTCTGTTTACGTGGATGTTTCTACTCTCTTTCGTGAATTTTATACTCTCCACTCTGCTACATAAAATACTTTCCCTCGCCTGTTTTCTCTGTTTTTTTCTTCTTTCTCCCCCCTCTCTTCGCCGTTCACGGCCACTATTTATAGGCCAAAACCGACCTGCCATGGTGGCTGGCGGATCGGTGCGGTGGCCTGCAACAGACAGCTTGGTGGCAGTTGTTGGTGGGCTGTCGGCGACGTGGTTGCTAGTCGGCAGCGCAGGTGAAGACAGCGACGGGGTACGGTGGATAAGGGTAGGTGAAAAAGCAATTTGGTCATTTACTTTTAATTGTTCTAATTGCACCCCTAATTGGATTTAAATTTGTAATTTTGTGCAATTGTGTCCCTTGCCGAATTTCAACTTAATCTTAACTTTTGCGCGCCTTTTTTAGTTTAGTCCTTCTCTTTTGATTTGTGCATTTTGACCCTCAATTGACCATTAAGTTTTCAATTTGGCCCTTAATTTTGTGTAATTAGCTTGAAAAAAATTCAATTTGATCTCCAAAAATTCTGATTTTCTCAATTGGGCGTGAATTAAACTTGAGAATTCAATTTTTCATCAATTAAGCCCTTAATAAAATTAATTTGACCAATTTAAAGCATAATTAAGTCCTTGCACTTAATTAAATTCTCCAATTGGATCATAAATTAATTCTCAAACATAACAATACTTTAAATTAGCCCATGATTATATCAAATTGGCTTATTTAAAATATAATTATGATTTTTGACTTAATATTCACCTTGAATTTGTATTTCCTCTCATTTTTTGGGCACAAAAGAGATATGATTTGGCTCCGAAAATATTCAAAATTTTCACTGTGATTTTTACTGACGCCAACCTTTTTATTTTATTTTTGTTATTTTTATTTTATTTTGGAGAGTAACCCAAAAATTGGGTTACGACAAAAGATATCCTTTGGTTTTTACTGTTCACATTCTCACATGATTGAAGTAATTTTTTAAAGATTTTAATTTGATTCTTAATTTTTTGTTTTACATAATTTAGCTCTTTTGAACCCAAGTTAGTACCTCAATGCGTATTTTTCCAGGAGGGAAGTGAAAAGGTAAGGTTAAATAGGTGATGGAATCAAAATTTGTTCAAAAAGTTTATTTCAGCCCCCATCTTTTTACGTTATCAAATGCATTTGGTCCATATAGTTTCCAAACATTCTATTTTAATACTAACTTTATTTTCAGTCATTTAATACTGACATCTTTTTCCTCATTTTAAGAGTGAAAATCATTGAATTCAAGTGTAAAAAGAGAAATTATCATCAGTGACAATTTTAACCATCAACACGATCGATTTTTATATCAAAGAGTCTCATCTAATGAAGAGAGTTCAGATTAAAAAAAATATTTTATCTTGAGAATTTTACAAAAATATATATGTGAAGATTTAGGGTTTTTGGTCGATTTTGAGTTTTAGGTTAATTTTTATTATTTTGAATGCCATAGGTTGGTTTAATAAGATTCATATGGTATTTTCTAAGTATTTTTGTGTAAAAATGGGTTGAAAATGAGTATATTTGTTCAAAAATATAAGACCCTCTTCTCAAACAACACATCATGTTTTAAAAGTCACTAGCCAAATGCCCCCGCGCGTTGCCGCGGGTATTCTTGTGTATATAATTTAACATAATTAAATCCACAATGATAAATTTATATAATATAACTAAATAAAAGTTATAGATTAGGAGATAAAATATATAAAATTTTAAGTAGAGTTTGTTACGCAATCATTTAGAATGTAGGTATTGCGTCGTAAAAGATCACAAAAGATCGCGAACTAACATTAAAAAAAAAAGAGTAAAATATTTTTATAAGAAAAACATTAATCACTAAAATCATTATTGTGCAGATAGTAAAATTATAAAAATCATTTAATACAAAGAGCAAATAAAAAAAAAGGAGAAAGGAAGCAATATTAATTTAAAATATTATAATAATAGCAACATTGGAGTCTTAACATCTAAAATTATTATTGTTGTTACTATCAAAACAATAAAAATTATCAAATTATACCTAGGGAAAAAATAAAAAACATGAACAAAATAGCAAGCAAGAAAAACAATTAAAATATTGTTGTTGTTGTTGTTGTTGTTGTTGTTGTTGATATTATTATCATTATTATTATTATCATGAAAGAATAAATAAATGAATGAAAGATTAAAAACATTGTAAAAAAACAAAAAAAAATACGATAAAAACTAAAAATTATCATTATTATCACTGTCAACACAATAAAAACTATCAAATTGTTCTGATGGAAAAAAAACCCTCAAAAACATTAACAAAAGAGTAAGCAAGAAAAACAATTATATTATTGTTGTTGTTGTGTTAATAATGAAAGGGAAAAAATGGAAGGAAAAAAATCCTAAAAACTTCAACAAAAGATCAAACAAAAGAATAAAACAAAAACAAAAACTATTGTTGCTATCACTGCCAAAACAATAAAAATTATCAAATTTTCTCGAGGAAGAAAAAACTATAAAATATTAACAAAAGAGTAAGTAAGAAAAACAATTAAATTATTATTATTATTATTATTATTATTATTATTATTATTATTATTAGTAGTAGTAGTAGTAGTAGTAGTAGTAGTAGTAGTATTGTTATTGTTATTGTTATTGTTATTGTTATTGTTATTGTTAATAATAATAATGAAAAAAATAAAAATAAATGAAAGACTAAAAAATCATAAAAACTTTAAGAAAATTTAAATCATAAAAAGAAATCAATGGATTAAAAAAAACATTAACAGTATAAGGCCCCAAAGGATAATCAAATACAAAGGGATTAAAATCCAAAAATAAAAAGTATAAGGACCGAAATGAAAATTAAATTTATTATCAATTTCAATCAAAGGATAAAATTGAATAAATTGAAACTGTTGTGCCGAAAAAAAATTAAAAGTAGAAGGACCGAAATGAAACTCAAATTTATTATCAATTTCAATCAAAAGACAAAATTGAATAAATTGAAACTATTGTACCACATTTATTGATTTATTTAAACTCAATCAAAAAATCAAAAGGAGGGTCGAAGTGAAAATTGCTCATCCAGTTAATTTCAATCGAAGGACCCAATCGACTAAATCAAAACTTATATAACAAAAATCAGGACCATAAACAAAATTAAAAGTACAGGGACCAAAGTGAAAAGGCATGAAAAACGGGGGACTCCCCTGCACTTTGACGTGTAGGAGAGAGATAAACGGCTGCAGCGGCTTTAACCGGCCACCGCCGCGTCCACGGACATCGGAAGCCAGAACGCGCTGCACCGGGAGGAAGATTAGGCGGCGGCGCATCTACTGAGACGCCGATAGCTCATCTTCGGCGATGCCATCACCATGCACGTGCCACTCAAAGAGGACGTGAGCGCGGAATATTGTCGGCCGCATGCTACACACACTGACAGTAAATAGAAAAAAAAAAAAAGAATGACCAATTACCGGTGTAGCCCTGTGCCTAAGTCAGCTATTTTGTCTTATTAGGGGTCAAACCGGTAATTGGACAATTCTGGAAAAATATAAAATAATGAAAAGGTAGGCGAACCGGACTGGTCCGGTCCAAAATGGTGCAATTACCGCGGAGCCCCTCCACCCATAAATTTTTTTTGTCTTTTTCGAGGGCTAAAAGCATTATTTTACTGTGCAAAAAACAATAAAAAATGAAAAATCGGCAAATCAACCGAACTGAAAACCGAACAAACTCAAAAATATACTATTATAATTCACAGTACACACAGTCATATACTAAAATACACGCAGCTAGAGGGATTTGGCCCAGGCCGTTTATATATTAGTTAATGTGCTATCGAAATTCTCTTTTTTAAAATTATAAGCGCTTTTTGAACCCTTTTTTTTTCTCGGTTATAAAAATATTGGTTCGTCCCCGTGGCATCATGCTGGCAGCCAATCTGACAAAAATACACGTGGCAAGGAAAAACTACACAACAACAAATTGATTCTTTCAAATTCATTTTGATTGGGGCAAACGATCAACTATTCTAGAAACTCTTCTTCTGACTTCCTATCATACTTTAAAAAGAAAAGTGATAAATATTATTTTTTTAAATATTTTTTATTTTTTAAAATTTATTCTTAATATCAACATAACAATTGGACCGCACTCTCAAATTTCCTAATAACGAGATTGGATTCTGCAAAGCTTGAAAGGAGTCCAATAGGACGTGGTATTTGTAGTAGTTGTTGTTTTTCAAAATATTTTATTATAATTTTGAAAAAGTTATTCTTGGTACAAACACATTAGAAAGATTAAAAATAGTCATAAAGTAATTTAAATCAAAAAATCAAAATCTTGACAAATATTCATCATCAAAATAGATGGGAATCAATTCAAATCGACCCGCTTAAGATACAATCGTAATGTAATAAAATAAAATAAAATCAGCATGTAAATGCCTATAGAAGATACCAAGAAAAATACATTTTTTGTATGTCCAATCATGTGACCCTAAAGAGAAAGAAAAAAAAGTACCGTAAAGAGAAAGAAAAAAAAAGTACGAAAAAATCACGAGGGCATGTTGCATATCTATCTAACAAGGGTCTTCAAACAGACGTTAGTGCTCATCATTTATTTCATGGATCCCTACGAATCTAAGTATATGTTTGTCCCTTAGCCTCTAGCACCCTTTCTGCAACTTTTGCTTTCGCATATTTTTGGACATTGATGTGATGATACGACCAACTATGGTTTTCCCATTGAAACCAACTGGCATGCAAACAAATTTATTTCAAAAAAATCAACAAGGGCTTGGCCTGGTGGTCAGAGAGGGGGCTTGTCAGACATTTCTGTCACCCTCGCGGTGCCTTACCGGTTCATTGAGCCTGGGGATTAGTTGTGGGGCGCGCAAGCTAGCCCGGACACCCCGGTCATAAAAAAAAAATCTATTTCAAAAAAATATTACTTGGCCTTCTTGTCTTTAGGATCTTGAGTTTGAAGCTTCACCTTTTTTTTTTTTTAATTACGTTAGAAACGGGATTGATTGTCATAGTCAGCCATTGATGATCTTCTCCTCTAATCCTGCTCGTAGCTCCTCATCTAGGGTTTTAGAGGTCGGCAGATTTAGCACTTCCAATGCTCAATGGAGGGTAGAGAAAAGAATCTTTCAGGAGAGATCTTACACCAATGCATATAGTTTTTCTTTTTCATTTATCATTTTGATTGACGTTTAATGGACCCCTTTGTAGTCTTTTTCATATTAATGGATGGCATTTTCTATCAAGATTCAATATTTCGTTAAATTAATCGATTTAGTTTTCTCTGATTTAGGTTTTTAATTACACCCTACAACGCAATGAATCGCTCTATCCAACTGCCCGTTAGAAGTTGTTGGATTATTATACTATATTTATATATTCTTGCACAAGTAGCTACGAAGCAAGACATTTAGTCCAGTGGAAAACAGGGTTCGACCCCTCCCAGACGATTTTTCTTTTTTTTCTTTTCTTTTTTGATTTTTTTTTCACTTATGATTTTTTTTCTTTTTTATTGTTTACTTATTTCGACATCACATAATATTTTTTTTCTTAAATTGTTTTTTGTTTATTTTTTTGTTATAGTTATTGATTTTTTTTCTTTCAATGGATGTTTTTTTTACCATTATTAACACAATAAAAATAATAATTTTAGTTTTTTTTTCTTAATTTCTCTTTTCCTAATGTTTTCAATTTTTTTCATCCAGGTAATTTAATAGCTTTTATTGTTTTAACAGTAATAGTAATTATATTTTTAAATGTTAAGGATTCAATGTTCATGTTGTTATAATAGGATGTATTCATGTGTTTCATTATATCAAACCTTGCATGTATAGATGTTATACTTTATTCAATTTTCTCATTTGATTGAAATTGATAATATATTTTTGTATTTGTTTCGGCCCTTATACTTTTAATTTTTTATCTTAATTCCTTTAATTTCTTATAGTTCTAAATAGTCCATATTTTTGTCTATGTCTATATATGAGTGTCTTTAGTTTTGGTTTTTAATTTTTATTATTTTCTCTTTTGTTGAGATAACATTTTTTTTCAAAAACTTTGTTTTTAAATTTTAGTTTGTGTTTTGATCATTTGAAAATTGATATTTTTTTCTTTGGTTTTTCTTTTGTTTGTTTTTTAGTTTTTTTTTTTAATTTCACATTAAATAATTTTTTTTTGTTAAAATTTTAGGGTTTTTTTATTCTTTTATTGAATTGATTTTTCTATTATTCACATAATAATAATAATAATAATAATTTTAGTTTTTTTTCTTGCTTTCTCTTTTATTAATGTTTTCGAATTTTTTCTCATTGGAATAATTTGATAAATTTTATTTTCTTAGAAATAATAGTAATGATATTTTTAGGTATTAAGTCTTCGATGTTGTTGTTGTTGTTATAACAGGGTGTGTTGATGTATTCATTATATCAAACCTTGCATGTATAGATATTATATTTTATTTTTAAAATAATAAAATCTATTAATTATTTCAATCTCAACTATTATAAAAATATTTACTCGACGCGCGATGTGTAACGCGGGTAATTAACTAGTACACAATCAAAAATAGATATTAATTCCACACAGACACGACGCGACTCCTCCAGAGTCAAACAAATACTTTCTCCATGATTGTAAATGGCGTGTCTGTGTGTGTATCACATGGAATGAGAAAAGCAATCATTGAGAATTCGTTTGTAGTTTTTCAGGTGGGCTAGCACGTCTGGTAGTAAGTACTAAAGTTGGTGGAAGTGAACAAATAATTAAGCCAAGTATTAATTAGTAATATGGTTTGGTAGTTTGTCATTGTCAAACAAAAGAAATGGATGTAAATCGCATGTTACTGATTGAGCTCCAACTATGATCAATTTGATTTTATATTTAATATCATTTATTAGATTAGTGAGATCCGTCACTTAATTTCTATATATATATATTAACAAATACACTAAAACAAAACGAAAAATAATGTTCACAGACACTCAGAGTCACTGTGAACTCGAAATTTGTTTTTTATTCTTCATAGGTGCATGTCCACCCTTTTTTTTTGTCTTTTCCTATTGTGAACAGTGTATTAACGTTTTTATCTTCGCTAATAAGACAAAAAACGGTTTCGGCTGAGGGGCACGCCTGTCATTGCACGCGTCCGGACCGGTCCGGTTCTGTCCGGTCCACCACAAGTTTTTTTTTAATGGCTAAATACGGTTATAGCCCCTAATAAGACAAAAACGTTGACTTGAGTACAGGGGCAGGATGGTAATTGACCCTATTTTTTAAGTGTTTATTCTGTGGCTGTCAAGACATGAGGCGCACGCGCCAGTCAGGTTTTCACCTCACGCCCTGTTTGGGTGGCGCGTGCGGCATCTTACGGTGGTCGGAAATGGTCTTCCGGGGTCGTTTTCGATGCGCCTCCGCGTGTTCTTCCTCCCGCGGTGGTGCGTGTACCATAAAAATATCTATGAACGCGGCGGTGGCCGGTTAAAGGCGCTGCCAACGTTTTCTCTCTCTCCTGCACGTAAAAGTGCAGGAGAGACCCCCATTTTTTGTACCTTTGCATTTTGGTACTTCTACTTTTAATTTTGATTTTGATCCTGATTTCTATTATATAAGTTCTGATTTAGTTCGATTGGGTCCTCCGATTTTAATTGATTGAATGTGAGAGTTTCACTTCGGTCCTCCTACTTTTAATTTTCCGGATTGGCTGTAAATGCTCAATAAATTCGGTACACAAGTCTTGATTTTTTCAACTTTGTCCTTTAATTTAAATTGTTAATAAATGTGATTTTCATTTCAGCCCTTAAACTTTTAATTTTTTAATTTAATCCCTTTATATTTGATTTTCATTTCAGCCCTTATACTTTTATTTTTTTATATTTCTAGAATAATCCCTCCTTTTGTCCATATATATATAAGTGTACTTAACACAATAATAATAATAATAATAATAATTTAATTGTTTTTCTTGCTTACTCTTTTGTTAATGTTTTTTTTTCTTCGTATAATTTAATAATTTTTATTGTTTTGACAGTGATGGCAATGATATTTATTTTTTTTCCTTTTGTTAAAGTTTCTAGGATATTTTTAGTCTTTCATTAATTATATGTTCTAATATTTATTGAATATTATCTCATAGGAATATATATAGGGAGAAGAAAACATGACCTAGGATTTTTTGAATATAAAAAATTAATATCAATATTCTTAAATATATTTAATATAATCATATAATGAATATATCGGATAACATAAAAAAAATTATCTTCGAACTTTATTTTTGTACTTAACACAATAAGAATAATAATGATGATGATGATGATGATGATGATGATGATGATTAATTATTATTATTATTATCATTATTATTATTATTATTATTATTTAATTGTTTTTCTTGCTTACTCTTCTATTAATATTTTTTTCCCTTCGGATAATTTAATAATTTTTATTGTTTTGACAGTAATAGCAATGCTAATTTTTATTTTTATTTTATTTTTTTGTTTTATCTTTTGTTAAAGTTTCTTGAAATTTTTAGTCTATCAGTAATTATATGTTCTAATATTTATTGAATATTATCGCATAGGAATATATATAGGGAGAAGAAAACATGGCCTAGGATTTTTTGAATAAAAAAATTAATATCAGTATTCTTAATTACATTTTATATAATAATATGATGAATTAATCGAATAGCATAAAAACAAATTTTATTGAATCTTATCGCCTATAAATATATACAGAGAGGGAAAAAATGATTTAGGATTTTTTCCTTAAAAATTAATATCAATATTCTTAAATACATTTAATGTAATAATATAATTAATAAATCTTATAAAAAAAATTTCCTTTGAATTTAAATTTGGTACTCTTTTGTTTAAGTTTATTTCTTAAAAACAAATTTACAATATTTTCATTTTTAATATTTTAAATATAATATTACCGGGGGGGAAATTAAACTAAAAACAATTATAAATTTACTTAGGTTATCTACAATTAAAAAATATACGGGTCACTTTCCATTTTGATTATATAGATTTTATCAATTATAATTATACTAACTAAATATTAAAATAATAAAATACAATACATATAAAAACAATCAATTTTCTACATAGATAAAAAAAAAATCCGCCGCATCGCGCGGGTATACCACTCGTGTGTGTGTATATGCAGTTTGTAATTTTTATAAAGTCTTTTCTTATTATTGTTGTGGCAACTAAGATTGAGATTTGTTAGGGAGGGTATGTTTGTCACCTCCATCTCATTACTATCACCATCTCCTCCTCTATTGCCACCACATAACCATCACCATCGCCTCCTCCCCTCCTCCTTTTCCTTGTCACCGCCATCTCACTGCCATTTTCTCCTAAATTTTAACCTATAGATGAGCATTAATATGTCACCTCTTTTCAAGAGATAATAAGTTTCACCCTCTAATAATAATTAAAAAAACAAAGAACAGAGTGAAATAGCTATGAATCATTTAGAACACCATTAAAGCCTATAATTTTATTTTTTTAAGCTACAGTATGGGTGTCTGTCTTCCTACATTATGTGAGGAATTGCATAAGATGATGAATTCTTTTTGGTGGGGTGGTAATCGGCAGAATGGTCGTGGAATTATTTGGCAAAGAAGGGATGAACTTTGCAGGAAAACAAACAGTGGTGGCATGGGTTTCTGCAATTTCCACTGCTTCAATCCACCGCTTAGACTGGAAATTAGTAGCCGGACCACATTCTATGGTCAGTAGGATTCTCAAAGCTTCGTCGATGGGACCTTTTAAATGGCAAGTTAGGGCATGGAACTAGTTTTGTTTGGCAGAGCATTCTGGACTCTCAAGAGTTGTTCAAAAGAGGAATCAAATGGAGAATTAACTCGGTTGTTGCTTTGATTTTTCAATTAGATCGAATGAAATATTTTGATTTTGGAGTGTTTCGACACGCTATTTCAGATTGTACTGTTCATATATATATATATATATATATATATATATATATATATATATATATATATATATTAAAAAAATAGTTTTAATCTAAAAATAAAATTATTTAGAATTATGCAATTTAATCTAAAAAAAACTATTTTTTGAACAAAATTATGAACGTGTATAATATTACAAGAATATCATCATCAATCTCACAAGATCATTACATTCTCTAATTGCTCTGAAATTTTAACATAATATATATAAATATATCAAGAGACTTTAACATGATATATATAAATATATCAAGAAACTCCTCGTAAAATTTTATCTCAATCTAACAGTCGGATTAAGAGATATGATTGATTTTGTAAAATTATTCATTATTTTAAAAAAAAAACACTATTTGACTAAAACAGAATGGACAGAACAAAACCTGAATGTTTCAACCGATATTTGGCTGAAAAAACAGAATGAACCAGAATTTAAACCGTGATAAAAACAACCATGTTTTGACTTGTCTTTTTAACTAGTACAAAACATTTCAACCGAAACAAACAACCCTGGTTCAAAGGTTAACGTATGGTCTGAGGCAGGGTTGAATAATAACACTATCAAATATATTGAAGCTCACATGGTGGAGGGCCTTGAATCTATACTAGTTAGTGATATGATTATTGACAATGGCACTGGATGGGATAGCTGTTTATTGGATTCTCTTTTCTAAACGAGAGATGCGCTCATAATTTGGAGTGTTCT
>CM063594.1:2677089-2694989 GCA_032356905.1 Salix exigua | reverse complement strand
TTTTTGTCAAATGTAAGTGTATATATAAGACCGGAAGAGAACAAAATTGAGGCAGATGCCAAAGTAGCTTGGATGGGAACATACTCCCATCCAGCAAATCATAGAAAAAACTAGAGGACTAATCCTCAAACAAAGATGTTAAGCTCACATCCGAGCAAAACAAACAGAAGGAAAACAGAGAACACTAGTATAATCTATCCAAAATCCTTGCCTGGAAGATCAACCCACGTCGATGGAAAAGTGGTCTTTACCATGGAAGTGGAAGACGGTGTAGAAGAGGACTTGGAATCTCCGGAAAATTTTCTCAATAGGCAGGCTAGAACTGTCAAACAGTCGCTTATTTCGCTCCTCCCATATCAAGTAAACAGTAATGCTTAGTGAGGCCCTTCTCATTTTATGGACCATACTTGTCTTCTTAGGGGCTAACCCACGAGTAGCGCTGGCCAGAGTGGGTAATCGCCGAGGAATGTGCAACCAACGAACAATGCTATCCCAAAGAGATGAAGTCCAAGGGCATCGAAAGAATAGATGATTATGGGATTCCATTTCCTGATTACAAAAAACACAACTTGGATCTTGAGGAATGAAGTGCAGACGATCCTTAGTCTTCAACTTTCGTAGCACTGCAAGCCATAGAACAAAGCAGTGTTTAGGCAGAGACCAATTCTCCCAAACCACTGAGTTCCAATGAATTTCACGGCCTTTTGTCCGGAAGTGATCATACGCTTTAGCAGAAAAGCAATTGTTACCAATATTCCAGTTTTCCATAGCTGCCACAACTGAAGAGCTATCCCCAAAGTCGGTCACCAGATTATTCTTAAGGGATATCAGAGATTTCCACAGGGGAGAGGAAGACTTGACCGCTTGAGCGTCCCAAATAGATTGGTTTGGGATGAAAAAATGGTGGATCCATTTTACCCAAAGCGAATTAGTCGCCTGATGAATATTCCACAGGTGCTTGACAAGAAAGCTTTTATTGCGAGCCTTAATATCAAACAACCCAAGCCCCCCTTCATTCTTAGGCAAGCAAACTGATTTCCAAGCAACCAGAGCCGAATGAGAATTTTGAACATTACCAGTCCACAAAAAATTCCTGCATGTGCGAACAATTTGCAAGATAACAGTTTCTGGAATAGGGAAGATACACAGCCAAAATTGAACCATACCATAGAGGACAGAGCGCAAGAGCTCCAGTCTACCAGCAAATGATAGATGCTTTCCAACCCAACTCTGAATAGCGGCTTCAAGCTTTCGAATAAGAGGGGAGAATTGGCTGACCAATAGTCGGTGAGGGCTAAGGGGCACTCCAAGATATTTGAAGGGAAATGTGCCAACACTGAACCCAGTTTCCAAAATAATCTCCTGCCTCACACATTCTTGAACTCCTCCAAAAAATATAGATGATTTAGAGGGGTTAATCTCCAAACCCGACACGCTCCCAAAAAGACGTAGCTGACCCATAAGGGAAAGAATGGTAGGCTTATCCCCCCTAGCCAGTAAAAGAACATCATCTGCAAAAGCAAGGTGAGTGATACCCAAGGGCTCACACTGAGGATGGAACATGAAATCAGATTGTTGAGAATTCTTTGCTAGCAATCGGGAAAAGTATTCCATACATGTGATGAACAAGTAAGGAGATAGGGGGTCTCCCTGCCTGATGCCACTTTTTCCCGGGAAGAAGCCATAGATGTTGCCATTAATGGAAACCGAGAAGGAAGAAGTCTCCACACATTGCATAACCAGATGAACAAAGCTAGCTGGAAACCCCAGAGAAATTAAGAGGTCCCTCAAAAATCTCCACTGAACAGAGTCAAAGGCCTTCTTAAAGTCAATCTTCAAGAGGGACTTAGGAGATGTTCTTTTCCTTCCGTACTGACGAAGAAGCTCCTGAACAAGATTTATATTATCCACCATAGCTCTGCCGCCCAGAAAGGCATTCTGCATTGGGCTGATAATATTTCCCAAGGCAACTGCTAGTCGTCCAGCGAGAAGCTTGGAGATGACTTTGTAAACCACATTGCAGCAAGAGATGGGCCTAAAATCACATGGTGTGGTAGCATTTGCTGACTTTGGGATGAGAGATATAACTGAATGATTAATTTGCTTAAGCATTTTTCCTGAGGCAAAGAAATCCTGAACAGCAGCACAAAAATCATCCCCAACAATCGTCCAAGCAGATTTAAAGAAGAGCGATGTGTACCCATCTGGACCAGGGGCCTTTTCATTATCGATCCCAAACAAGGCAACCTTAATATCTTCATTAGAAAAAGGCGCTGAGAGAAGACCACAAGCATCGGGAGAAAGACATGGACCGTTGCGGATAATGTCCCTATCCAAGGGCAAAGTAGTCTTCATGGAACCATATAGCTTCATAAAAAAATCCACAAACTCTGCTCCCACTTCCTTCTCTGAGACTGAAAGTGAACCATCCATCTTCTTGATTGCTGGGATAAAATTTTTACCTTGCTTGTGACTCAACAAGGCATGAAAAAACCGAGAGCCCCTATCACTTTCCTTAAGGAAATCGAACTTCAGCTTCTGCCCAAAGAACATTTTTTCTGAAGACTTGAGATTGATGAGCTGTAACCGCAATTTCTTATCTTCTTCAAGAAGCTGAGAATTAGTTGGGTCTAAATGCATAGCAGTTTGAAGAAGATCCAGATCTGATTCAGCCCGGGAAACTCTTTCAGAAATGTGACTGAAGTGAAGCCGATTTAGCAACTTGAGCGGACGCTTCAGCCCCTTAAGCTTTTTGCAGAGAGTAAACATAGGAGAGCCCACTACTGTTTGCTGCCAACACTCTGAAACAGTCTCAAGAAAATCTGAATGAGAAGCCCACATGTTGAAGAATTTGAAGCTTCGTTGTCCGTATCTAGCCGAACTAGAGCTGGAGAATGATCAGAGAAAGCCCCATGGTTGCCAAAGTGAACATAAGCTATTCGGTGAAGGGAAGACCAAAGGGGGTTAACAAGAACTCTGTCCAATTTACTCCAAACCGAACCATTAGTCCAAGTAAAGTGACTGCCGGTATAGTTGAGATCATAAATTCCCAGATCAAGACAACATTTATTCATATCAGCAGTTTCATACATTGAAACTGCACTACCATTCAATTTGTCGGCTTGAGATAGAAGAGAATTAAAATCACCGAGAACCATCCAAGGACCCGGGGGACTCCAATCACCAAGACTGACCCAAAGAGATCTTCTTGCCATAATAGTATGCAACCCATAAACAAATGTAATGTGGAAGCAAATTTGACTCACCAGGCTTCGAATGTGGACATGAAGGCCTTGAGAAGAACTACTAATCAAGTCAACTAAAACCGTAGAGGGATTCCAAAAAACAACAATGCGAGCTGTAGAAGACGGGGCAGCATTCGTGAGGTAGTTCCACTTTTTAAGTCGAACCCTCTGAAGAGTCTCTATCTTGGAAAGAGAAAGCTTAGTCTCCAACAGACCACAAATATCAACTGAAGATTTCTTCATGAGGTTTACAACCTCATGTTGTTTTAGAGGGCTATTGAGCCCTCTAACATTCCAACATTTAATTATCATGAAGCAGTAGTGGTAGGAGCATTCCTACCATGTCCACTGGATGTTTTTGGCTGCATACTTTTCACCATGTGAATGCCTTTCCCCGTTCCTTTTAAGTGCTGATTCTTGTTGCTTACTCGTTGCTGAACCCCTTTGGCGCTCAAGATATCAACTGACCCTTGACGTAAGCTTGAACTTCCAACTGTTGCAACATTAGCATGCGAAATCCTTGCTGCATTATCTTGCAAACCCTCACAATCCAAGTCCATATTGGGATCTTTCGAAACATTACCTGCAGATGCCGAACTTGTGCCAACAAATTCATCTTCTACTGCAATAACTGATTTTCCTTTTGCAGCTGCACTAACTTTACTGACAGTCAAACCAGCAGCTTGGTTAATCAATCCATTGGCTTTCATCTTAGGATGCCTGTTACTGGTATGCTTTTTAGGCACTGGCTTCCAATCTTGGGCAGTTACAGCAGCCTCACAAATCATAGGGTCTAACAGCCTTGCATCAACCAAAGGAGCAGCAGAAGTTTTGGTTCCCTTGGAAGACTGTACAGCCCTAACAACAACATTCTCGGTTGGTGATGTCTTTGAGGCATTAGTTGTAGCCCCTCCACCGATATTCCTGGGCACTTTAGAACAAGAGGCCACCACATGCCCAATGGCATTGCAATAAGTGCAGAATTTCGGAAGAGTTTCGTAGATAACTTGCTGATTAATTGTAGCACCATTCGGCAAACTAATAGCAACCTGTGTCGGTAGAGTCTTACGAAGATCAATTTCTACCAACACACGGGCATAAGAGAGCCGGGACATTGAAGAGGTGAGCATGTCACTTTGAATAGGCTTTCCGACAATACTAGCAATCTTAGATAAAGATTTTGAAGACCAACATCTTAAGGGAAGATTTGGTAACTTAATCCACACGGGGACAGTAGACATCTCTGCAGGATTAAAATCAAAAAATTCTGGCATCTCCTTGAGAATTAAAGGTCTACCGAAAACAAAGTAAGGTCCGCCCTTTAACACTGCCATTCTATCCACTTCATTGCTGAATTTATAGATTAACCATCCAGAGTCATGCACATTCAGCATAGCTTCACAATGCCATGTGTTTGCTATCATACTATTAAGTGCTTTAAACCCAGGGTATCGCCCCGAGACATATCCAATTAAACACATTTTCCACATATCACATGCACAATCAAGATCATCATTCAAAATGTCACATTTTGCAGTATCAGTAATTTCAGAATGATGAACAAGTTGGGTACCACTAGTTGGACGACGATTTGAAGCAAATAAATTTCTCCAAGGACCAAAGTTAGGTTTTGCAGTACCTAGAGAAGGAGAGACCGTGGCTTCAAGAACAGGTTCCTTGACCACAACAGGTGCTGAGACTGCCGGGGCCGGATGGCTAGCAGTGTGGTCCGAGCCGTCCAAATCAGTGGAACCAACAACAGGGCCTGAGGATGCCTGAGCAAGTTGGCTAGATGTCTTGTCTGAGCCGTCCAAATCAGTTGAACTGGAATTTGAACTAGAATCAGAATAGCAAGAGGAATTGTCATCATCCTCCGAATCTTCAGCATCAGATTCTTTTGTTAATGTGGGGGAGTTTTTGTTTGCTGGAAGTTCTTTGCTAGGGGGCTGCGGAGGAACAAGATTAGAGATCTTGGTGGATGGGATATCTCCTTTAATAGTTGCCAATGTACGAGGTGCCGGTGGAAGAGAGGAGTGCCGAGCATGTTTTTTGACCGGGGATGGAAGACCCAAAATGACTTCATCAAGATGACGAGTTGGACGGGAAGGCGAGTTTTTCTTGACCTTGCTTTTTGCCATGGTGGTAGACAGGCAAAGAGACACGGAAAGAACAAACAGAGAAGCTTTGAAAAACAGAACGGGGTGAGAAGCAGCCTGGACTTCCCGGAACAGTGACAGGCGAGCAATCTGGACTTCCCGGAGGGGGAGGCAGAGGGCTGGGATAGCTAGCTAAAGGTGGGCCTGCTCAGAACAGTGGGAGCTGGAAAAGGTGGCTGGGTTGAAAAGCAGATCTAAAATCTGAAATTTGAATTTTGAATTTTGACAAAAAAGGCGGAAAACAAATTTGAATTTTTAGCAATGAAGAACTGGAAAAACCCCAGAACTTCAAATCTGGAAAAGAGACACGGAACAAATAGACTATAGATCTAACTGGAAAAAAGAAACCAGATGAGAAGGAAGAACATCCTTAGCAAGGAGAAGAACATCCTTAGCAAGGAGAAGAAACACAGAGTCACAAGGGGGCAAGGTTGTTGTGAAAATGAACAGTAAACAAACCTTCAAATCTGGACATGGATTGAACGGATAAACCAAGGAAAAACAAGAAGAAAAGAACTCATGACCTTGTAAGATCTAGTTTTATTTCCTTGTAAACTCTGTACGATCCAGAGGGAGCTAGGACTCATGACCTTGTAAGATCTAGTTTTATTTCCTTGTAAACTCTGCACGATCCAGAGGGAGCTAGCCTGCTAAGACTGCTTACTAGCTAGTATCATTGTTTGAGATGGTATTGAACATTATTTTAAAAAATATTTTTTTATTAAAATAATATTTTTTATTTTAAAAAATATTTTTAATATTAATTTATAAAAATAATAATATAAAATATACAAAACACTCAAATGGACAAGGATTGTCACCCCCGATGCCCTCAGGGGCTGGTTCAGTAAACAATCTGCTCGTTCGTCTCCAATGGAGTTTGGCTTGCATCATGTAATAATCTCTCGATGACGGCATAGTTCTCAGACAAACACCCCCGAAACTGGGGGGACAAAAGAAAATAAAATTTTATAATACATGTGTTCGATGCATGTTCCAGTGGATTAAGGAAGAATCATGGTCACAATTTTCATTGCAGTCTGTCCTCCTGTGTGTGTGTGTGTCTATATATATATATATATATATATATATATATATATATATATATATTTGAGAGAGATGGAATGATTAAGGACACGTTTGGCTGTTTAATTGAGGTCTTGTCATTGAACATGAAAAATGTTGTGCGTAAAAAATACAAAAGAAAAGCCATGATATGTATAAAACAAAAGCTTGAGTATTCAAGCTGGGCCATCCTCATTCATCATTTCAAGGGATCATGGTCGTGTTTACTGTTCTGTATGATCTATGCCATCCATGAGGCTCGATTTCTTCCTAATTTCTACTATTTTTTCTTCTTTTTTTGAAAATTTGAGGCAATAATTCCATCACCATTAAGAATTGTGCTGCAAATGATGCTTTGCTGTACATTGCTGCAGCATATCAATGCACCATCATTTAGTAGAAATTGATTGCCAAATAAGGTGTCATATACAATGCTTCTTCTTCAAGTTTTATAGCTTTAGCTTGCAAAATATGAGTAGAAGGATATACTACAATGAGTATAGCATAATTTTTGGAGAAATTTGCTCTACATTATAGCTAATTATGAACCCTAATTCCTCTGTAATTATCCTGGACTGAAGATACTTTGGATCATGGCTAAATCTACCTTTAGTTTCTTTTCGATGGACTTTGATATACTTTACTCTACTTTCACTATGCTTCAACAAACATTAAAATAAAATAAAATAAAACCACAATGATAAATAGATGGGCATGTATTATTAAGTTACAATGATGGATGATAGATGTAAAAAAATTCAAAGTTCGTCCAATTTTCTATGATGACTAATACATTGTATATCTTCAATTAAAAAATTTAAATTCATTATAATAGTATTTTTTTCCTACTTGAGAGTGAAATAACTTAGTATTTATTTTAATTCATTTTTAAGGTGATTAGTAATATAAGAAGAGTTCCATTTAGAAACTAGAATTCAAAATTTGTTTTTATATAAAATCAAGTGTTACTTTGGACCAACTTTCTCATTCTAAAACAAATTTCTATCAGAAATAGAATATCTATATATAAATGTTAAAGAACCATCTTATCTAAAACCTTAACCTTTTAGGTAGGATGGTTCCTTAACATGGTATCAGAGTCTTGTTAACCCACAAAGTCCTTAAAAATAGACAATATTTTTGAGAATTGATAAAGATAAATACAGGAGGCAATTATTCATTTAGTTCATATTACACATCTGATTATGTGCTTTCCACCACAAATTAATCGAATTATTTAGTAGATTAAAAAAAGGTGTTAGGACTTCAAAGAGCCTAATAAAGAATAACTTTTATGGTATTTTAATTGGAATATTGCCTTGGAACAAGAGACATGTTGACTCGTCAATTAAAAGAAAATCCAAGCAGAAAGATAACCCTTGTTTTTTTTATATATCCCATTTATATTTTAAGAAATAAAGTACTTTCTCCTTGTATTTTTTTCATACTCCATTAGAGCTTTCTGCAATGAACTCAAGAGAATTAAATCTGGGATTCATGATGATTAAAGAGTTTTGCAAAATCAACCAAAAGAGAGCAAATTAAATCTAATTAAAGTGTAGAACATGAAATAGATGGGATCAAACTATATTAAAATTAGAGAAGAGCTACCTTTATTTTTGTAGCCTAAAATTTATATTAACTAAAACAAAGTTAAAATAAGAAGCAAAGATAAAAATTTGTACACAGACGTAGCATGATAGCAGAGAGTTTATGATCTGCACAACAGGTCTCGAATTTGAGTTAAGACGTGCATTATTTATAAGAATTTAGAACAACTAGGTTTTACTCACTCACATATACTTACAAATGTACTTTCTGAGAAGATGGGTTCCTTGTATACAAAAAAAAGTTAAAATACTATACCCAGGAATTAAGAGGGACTACTCTTCATTGCATAGTAAAAATTCCAAAAGAACCAATAAAATAAATAAATAGACAATGAGGGTCGGATCACCTTCTTTCTTCTCACCTATATATGCACATATTTTATCAATGAAGGCTAAAATCCAAAAATATAATAATAATAATAATAGATGGTGAAACAACATTCTCTTTTTTTTTCTAGAATCTTAAAAGCAATTCATGGTTATAATTGTAAAACATGGACAAATCAAATAATGAAGCATGCGAGTAGAGCCAATTCCACGAAGATCACTCATACCTCACAAGTCTTATCTTTCTCTTACATTTGAGCATCATCATGATTTTAAATCATATCCACTTGTCAATTCATAGTTTCAATAATTTCTATATCAAAAACCTATATTAGAACATCTGGCTGTCAACCAAGAATATATTATTTCACAAGAGATAATTATAGAGTATCGAAAAAGAATTATAGAGGGTATCTCATGATTGTAATCTCCTTGATGTATATACGATTGTACTGGAAAATTATTGTAAATTTCTCATTTCTGTAACATATAACACGCTTCAAAGCATACACCTTTGTGTGTATAGTCCTAAAAAACATGATGGGATAACCGAGAGATTATAATCTGCATAGCAGTATAATATATATATATATATATATATATATGAAATTTATATATATATATGAAATTTGTATGATATGAAAGAACTTGACTCGTGTAATTCAAGGGAAAGAGTTGTTGGGAAGTCTCCATTTGAGTCTGAAACTACATTGAAAAACATGGTTGTTGTTGTTTTTATCAAAGACACTTCTGTTTGTTTTGTTTTTTTTTTAAAAAAAGGAATATCATGATCTAAAAAGAGAATTTCAATAAAAAAGAACATTACAAATTATGTCTAGGTATTTTGTATGCAATTAAATAAAAAATATTCTAAACACTTGCTGATCTCGATAATAATAATAATAATAATAATAATAATAATATCCTTCCACAACGTTGTAAGTTTCTTATTAGTTAATTGTGGTGATTGCAACCTCAAATTAATGTTAATTTTTTAATTGACTCTTTTTGGTCAACATTTTCCATTTCAGAAACATATAATATGATCACGTGCAAATGGGGTAAATTAAATCTTTATTTGATGTTTAATTTGATAAACGGCTAATAATCTAACAACAAAATCTGTCTATATATTTAAAAATTTGGTCAATGTTTTTGCGAAAACAAAGTCCAATTAAAAAACCAAATATATTAACAGAAGTTTTATCCTCTAAATGTCATTAGAAGCTACTATGGGCCCTAAAGAACACAAAAAAAAGTGGTGTAATCATGGTAATTTAACTGAGCTTGTTACATCAATGGGCCTCCCTGAAATTCTTGCAATTAATTAACGAAATCACCCACAAATATTTTACATCATCTTTGTAAAGTTCTTGAAAGGGATGAAGCTAAGAATTTCTTACATCAAGTAGCAGCAGTCTTAGCATTAGAAAATGACCATCAATCGCCATCTTTAACCGACAAAACGTGGTAAAAGCAGGAGTCTTAGGTTGTGGGATAGAAACTAATGATCAGCATGATTTCTTGTAGCAAATAACTCATGGGGGTTTCTCCTATTCCATTTTTATATACCTTTTTTCTTTTCAAAGTTGTTCATGGGCTATGATTTGTTGTTTCGGTGCATCGCCCATCATTGTACTTCTGGCTCTCTTTTTTTCTTTCTTGCAAAACCTTTTGGGTGCTCTTAAATTACTTTTTGCCATGAAACCGGGAAAAGAATTGGAGTCCTATTCGAGCCATAGTCAAGGGAGTTGTAAGACCATTGAGAAACATATTCGATCAAGGGTCCCTGCCAATTTCACATCAAACTTGTGAGCTACAAGTAAAAATGCCAAGAGAGTCTCATCACACCATAAAATAGATAGAATGTTGTGAGCCTGTGTGTTCGTTTCACTAGTGAAATTACTGGGTAATTGGTTACATAAAAATATGTTTTGGATGTAAAAAAATTATATATTAAGTATTGCCTATATATTTTCTATTTACACTTACAGTTTTGATTATGAACTCACAATTTAATGTATATAAAGGGAAGAAATTACAAATATTATGATGATGATATTTTTTTATCGATCTTAGTCAACTTGAGTTACCCTGCTAAATTTACAACTCGAATCATATATTCTTCTAGACTTGATAGCATTGTATTTCTAAAAATAGATTATAATATATATTATGAAAAAGGCAAGTGAATAGATTAGGAAAAATAATAACAATAGGTTGTAATACAAATTGATAGTATTATGAAAAGATTGTTGTATTTTTATTTAAAAACAAAGTCAAAGTCAGCCAGTATTTAATAAAATAAATTATTAATTAAGTTAAGAATTCGATAGGTTAATATATTTATAATATTTTAAATTAAATAAATTAAAACTAAAAATAACCACCCAATAACTCAAAACATCAAACAATCACTTAATATATAAAAATTAATTGAATAAAAAAATAAACCTATACTTGATCTACTTTTAACACATGTTTAGAGGGAGAAACAACTTTCATTGAACTAGTTTTTAGGGAAAAAAGCTCATTAACACAAATTTTTAGTGATTGGATTGTAGTCAAACAAAATATCATTGTTTTCAATTAAATTTATCTTCTATCTACACAAACAACTTTAAAATAAACAAAATGAGAATTTTAAAATCTCTGTGCTTGAGCATGTATTTTCCTTGTGTTTACATTAAAAATTTTAGATGTTTTCTATTTTTAAACTCCTATCCTATGAGATAACTAAATAAAATTCTTCAAGGAACGACTTTATTCTTGCATTGGATATGTGTATATTTTGTCAGATTAAAAATTAAAATTATATGAAAGCAATTTGCTTGCTGACCAGCAAGTAAATTAATAGTTCAGAACAGCAAAATTCAACGCAAAATGATTAAATTTTCAATAAAGAATATGACATGTAATCCAAATCTTGACTGCGTGAAGAAAATGACTATCAAGCATGCATGTGTTTCAACTTCAGATTTTCAACACCTTTCATTGTAACTTGGTAGCCACTGAACTACTTCTAATTTTCTAATTTTCAGAATTCCTTGTTAACATCATATGAGTGTATAATCCCATGCAGTTGTACTAGCGTATAAGAGCTGGGACTTGCAGTTTGCTCTTGTCCAGGATTTCAGGTATGAGTCTTGTCTGGTGCAAATAATTTCATGAGGTCATCGGATTTGGACGAAGCCTATAAATTGACCGTGATGCACTTGCGGAAAACTTCTTGTCGAGAACTTATGTACCCCGGGATTAGTTGGGTTTCTACCCAGATACCCGGTGCTAAATTCAAAAAAAATCATATGAGTGTTTAACAGATCCGGAGTTCAATTTAAAACAAACAAAACCTCTTATATTCTAAAACTAAGACACATGTTCAAATCTAATCGATGTTATTTAGTGTAAAATGCTCAAATTCATATAGCAAGTGATCCATTGATGGTATTTAAAATCCAAAACACTCAAATCCATACGATAAAGAGGCTAATTATAGCTTTTTAAAAACGATAAAATGATTAATATAATAAATTTTAATCCTAATGTCTAACAATCACATTCTATATTTTTTTTCCCTCTTATGTTAATAATCGTGGATGTTAAGGTAGTGGAACAACAATAGGGTAAAGAAACAATTGACTGAATTGTGTGTGTGTGTATTCTTGAATTATGTCTAACTATAAGGCATGAAAGCCGTGATCCACATTTAGTTGGATTTAACCTAGACTAATTTAGAAAGTAAATGTATTGCATTAATGATTCTTAATAATTAATACCTTATGACCCCGTCTGTGGCTCCTTTGAAAATTAGGTCTTGAGTTTGAGTTCATCTTCGAACATGTAATTAGCTTGAAATGGAACTTCTAAACTTAATCATACAGTAATAGTTATCTTTGGTTTTATTGAAAGGATGATGATCAACGTTTACACTTTACATGCTCGAAATTAGGACAGTAATAATGAGAATTACTTGTTATCATGTCCTGCCAGCATCAAAACCGTGACATCTACAGAATTCTTTTTTCTTTTTTCTTTTTTGATAAATCATTCTCCACTTATAATTGTCCTCTATCTCATTATTCCAAAATTCAATTTCCATGGAATCCAATGGAGTTGCAAATAACAGCCAAACAAGTGGATCCATCAGGACCCCTCCTTCCCTCGGCTCGACATGATCAAAGGGGAAAGCTTTGAGTTGATGGAGGCTTTTCGAGTCCTTCGCTATTTGCTATGATAACATGTTATGATATATATATCACAGATACAGAAAAAGCCCATAATCCCGCTAGCTCGCTTCACTATACATCCATGGGAGGAGGAGAGGGAAAAAACAAAGAGATGGGCACTCGATCAGAGAGGTCCACTTCTCTCATCATTGCTTGAAAATTGGGTTTTTTTTATTATTATTTGAGAAAATCTCATACTTCTCTCATCATTGCTCGAAAATTAGGTTTTATTTATTATTATTTGAGAAAATCTCATAAAACTCTTATACTCTTATAATAGATATATTTTACTAAATTTTTTACCAAAACACACGTAGTTCAGATATCAAATCCTTTACCATAACAATACTACTCTTTACCGTCACAATACTCCTCTTGAAAACATGTATCATGGATATACGTACGTACACATGAATAATTTGGAAAGATTGATGGAGTGGACCGTTGTTTGCTATGGAAAATAAAATACAAGTGGAAGAAATGTAAAAAAAAAAAAAAAGGCTTGGTAGGGGGGCATGTAAGCATTGATCTATACGTGCACATCAAATCAAGAAAAGCACAGATTAACAACCGCATCACATCGCTGCCCATGAGATTTCCTCTGCCTTGTATTCCATGGCAGCGAGCAAGATTTGTTGAAGGAAATATATCACATGAGGCTTACCATTATAATATTTGGTGTAGCATTATTTAGTAATTAAATCGAGAAATTAAGTGTACGAAACCTAATTATCCTAGAGTTAATCCTCGCTCGACCATTTAAGTAATATGACTATGGGATTTTTCCTTGTCAATGAATGAAGCTACACCAAATATTCAACTACAGAGAAAACTTGAGGGGAAAAACTTGATTGGTGGACAGATCTAATTAGGTTTTGGTTGAATTAGAGCTGAAGCCTTTTAATGTCATTAAAAATCATTAAATTTAATTAAATGGTATCGTTGAATTTCTTGATTAATATGACTTCATAATAAATAAAGAAATTAATTGATGATGCAACGGGACTCCTGAAAATTCCACCCTCATGGATCATATAGAACAATTTATTTATCATGTAGTTCAAGCCATGGATACTAAAATCAAAATACATATATATATACACACGTACCCTAAAGGAGAGCATAAATAAATAAATAAAATAAATTTGTAATGAAGAAGGAAACTTCAGTTCATCAACTCGTGAAATTTTGCGTGTAATATTTTTTGTATTTATCTGTAATTAACCCACAGACAGAAAACATGTATATATAAATAATAAAAAAGAGTCTAATAAGTAGACTTCTGTCATCAAGCTACTGATTTTGTCTACATTTGATGCACACCAAAATTACCAGCCAGTTTCTCCTCGAGAGTAAAGGAGAAACAATACATACTCAAAACATTTTCTTTTAGCAAACACTGTCAACAAACCTCCCATCAATTAAAAAAGAATTATACTACCCAGCAACCTCATATACAGCACCCACCATCTCCTCCACAGTTTTTTTTTCAAGAACAAAAAAAAAAAACGAATAGTCACCTGTTCTTCAAGAAATCTAAGTAATCTTCATGGCGATTTCCAACTCTGTAAGCCAATGTCATTGTGTCTCCTCGAAGGGCCAGAAGTCGGGATAGGTAGGTGTCTTGGCAAGAAATTGAAGAAATGACCCTTGTACTGATCAGTTTCGGGCCTGGATTTGAAAACACGAGTGGACCTTGAACCGAGAGAGTAACCAACAAAGAAGATGAAGAACAAGAAGAGGAGATAGAGAAGTAGAGTTAGTTGTCTTCTACATGCAACCATCATGCAAAACCACAAGCGATGAAGAGAAAGAATGAAATATTCAGGAGGGCTTGTTGTTTAGGGTCTAACTTCGATGCGCAAAAGATGTCGAGAGCAGGAATCATGGGCTCCTCTGTACGTGTTCGCGTGTGAAGTTAGAGAGAGAAAGGGAGAGAGGGAGGGAGAGAAGGAGGGAGGTGATTTTGAAAGAAAGATATCGGGTATGCTTTTGCAAGGAGAAAGCTGAGGAAATGTGAGAGCTGGATAAAAAGCTTTTGAATGGGGCTTGCCGGGGGGGTTTATTGAAAAAAAGAAGAAATATATATATATATATAGCAAAATAAGAGAAAGATGAAAGAATTTAGAGGTAGGGGAAGGTTATGTTATGCCATCTTTTCTTGCGGTTAGGTAGTGTTTGGTCCCACTTGTTATTAATGGCCGACTGTAAGCTGGAATCGCAGCTGTAGCTTTAGGTCCCTGTAACACCACGACTTGTCCTTTATTTGTCACCCTCCCCTACATTTGAAGAGCTCCTGCATTTCTTCTATTCCATGCTCTCTAATTTGGCAGCATATATATATATATATATATATATACATGTGTGTGTGTGTGTCTGTGTAATGGTTTTTGGCAACGGCTGTTTGTTATTTGATTATTCATATCGAGTGATGTGTTTATAGACTAAGTCTATGGTACTGTTATTGCAATTATTTTTTAAAATATTTTTTATTTATAAATATATTAAAATAATATTATTTTATTTTTAAAAAAATTATTTTTAATATCAGCAAATGAAAATAATCTAAAAAATCAATTTTTAAAAAAAATACAGTTTCAAACACTCCTAAATAGATAACAAGGAATTTTAAAAGAGGTTTATATTTTATTATTATTATGAAATTCTACTCAAATTCTTCTATAATTTTTTACTTTCAGGATTTTATAATAAAAGGGTCGGCTTATTATCAACCGAGCTAAGGAAAACCCTTTAATTAGACCTAGAATATAGTTTTTCTTTTTCCCCCATTTATTTTAATATTCTTATTAATTAGGTTTTAGAGTTTAATTAGGTTTTCTATATAAATTGCATGATTTGAGCTATATATTTTCTGAAGACCAGAATTCATATTAATTAGAAATTATAAAACAAAGAAATTTTTGTAAGGGTTGTAACCTAGTACTTAGCACTTGAGAGACTTTGATTTCTTTTCTTTTGCTATATGCTGCATGCCAGCTAAATAATAGAGCTTAGAAAAAAAAGTAATTAGATTCTTGAGAGATGCATTTTGAGACCTTTTAATCTGTGTAGCAAATGAAACAATAGAAAATAACTTAAAAATGTTAATAATCCAATTCCATTTTTTAAATCACAAGGTTTTGTGATGGTTTGTGAATTCCGTTGAGTTTATTTTTTAAAATATTATTTGTTTAAAAATATATTAAAATAATAGTTTTTATTTTAATCATTTTATATACACACATGAAAATAACTTAAAAATATTTAAAAATATTTATTTCTCAAAAATACACACAGCAATAATAAAACGGGTTTAGCATCACAATCGCATGAACCTATGCTGTAAGTAAAATAATACGTATATGTAACTCGTATAAATATATATATATATATATAAAAATAGAATTTCTTTCTGTCATGCCCATTCTCCTTAATCAAAGGGGACAGGACAGTGTGTCATTGTGCACGAACAGTAAGTAAATAAACATCAGTGCCTTTTCACGTACAGTGGTGTCGTACAAGAACAACCTATCGCCTCTCAAATCTATCTCCATCCCCTCCATTGTTTTAGCTTACAAGGCTACCCTACGCTCATCTTCTTGCAGGAGAGACGATTTCCAGAGAATAACGTTAAAGATCCATTCATGTTCATGGTCATGTCTGCTGTCTGATATTTGATCAGTCCCATATTGCTACAATATAAGGGATAATAGATGGTTTCCATTGGGCATCTGGTAGATATTGTGGTTCTTAGAAGAAGAGAACTGAAAGTGCTCCGATGAATACCTGAGAAAATCGTATGATCTCTGAACAGGTGAATCATGCCAGACTCGGCTCTGACCGGACCAGTGTGGTTTAAATGATGAATAAACGGCTCGAGCTCCAGGCACGGGAGATCTTAATGGGTGTGTTAGGTCTTGGTGGACCTTGTGCCTCTACCAGGACCATGCCTAAACCTATAAGGTTCGGTAAAGCTCCCATGGTTTTGCTGGTCGAGAATCATCTCTTCTAGGTCAATTTGTCCTTAACATCCCAGCCGCCTCATAAATGCAAAGTGAGATTAGGCACTGTGGTGTCTCGATCAAATGTCAGCATTTTGATTCAAGTATCGTACCTTTAAACCCTAGATATAAAAAGAATGGAAACCATTTGTCAAAGGTCGATCCGCTTGAATTTATTAGAAGATGAGATTACATGTTTAATTCCGTTCTGTTCCAGCTGGAATGTTATGTATCATTAAAAAAACTGAGACGAAACGGTACTATTTTTATCACGATTTTAATTTTGTTCTGGAAATTCCGGCTAAATTCCAGTCGGAACATCGCGGTACCGTTTCGGCTCAAAATCATAATATTATTTTTATTTTAGAACATTTTACTATCACAATATATTGGAAAATTTAGAGATGTTTCTAATTTTAAGATTATATTTGTTTGACTTTGTGTTTGTATTGTATAATTTAAAGTTAATTTATCTTGAATTTAAATTATACTTGTTAAGTTAATATTTTAATTCTTTTTCATGTATATATATATATATATATAATTATATATGAACAGTGCACGCTGAAACGCTCCGAAACCGAAACATTTCATTCCAGTAAAAAAAATGGAACGACGACCAGAACGATATTGACATCCTTAATTAATTACATGTGTGAAAAAGTTTTTATAATACATGTATATTATTCGCACATCAACAAATAGCAATTAATGGCGAGAAAGATGAAGTAATCAAGTGGTTTTGGGGATTGATCCAAATTAACTCGAGGTAATTACATGCTACTTAACTGAGAGCTAGATGAGATCTGGTTTGAAAAGCTAAAGGTTTGGGTAAAAATCTTGAAAACTTAAAGGTGTTTCTTGATTTTTAACGGGAAAATGAAACCGTATGATTTATTGTTGGTACATAAAGTGAAAGCAAGTAATCTATTCCCTTTTTATATTTATATTTATATTTATATTTAATAATTGGAATTTTTTCGTTAAACTAAATCTTTCTCCGATCCAGTTTTGTCGACTTCATTTATTTTCAAATTAATCTAACATATTTATATATAAAAAAAAAAGAATTTTGAAAATCTAAAGCCCGTAGGTATATTTTTGATGGTGTAGTTAAGGTTGAAAATATTTTTTATATAAAAATGAATTAAAATAAATATTTTAAAATGAAAAAATTATTTTAAAAAAAAAATCCTTCACAACACTCCCTTTGGAATTCGTGGAATTCGAGACAGATACAGACAATTTGAATGAATAGAAGCATGAACAT
>CM063594.1:2654434-2676589 GCA_032356905.1 Salix exigua | reverse complement strand
TAAATAAATATAATTTTAACGAGGTAGGAGGAGGCAGGGAGAAGTAGAGCTGAAGGATAAAAAATAAAAAACGAAAAGACAACAGCGTACAAAAGACGCCATCAAACCGAGTAAATTACTGTGGGTCCCACGTTCCCCTCCTCCATGGAGTCCTCTTCCTCTTCTCCCCACGTGTACCTTCTCCTCTCGTGCCAACCGTCCATCATATCTCATGATCAGAGTCCATGTCTCGTAATAAATTCTGACAAAATAAGATTTAAAACATATTTACAAAAGAAATCTATAGGACTCATGGATGTTTCTCAAACTCAATTTTAAATATAATTATTTTATTGGATTTTTTCTAGCTCTTTCCCCTTTCTGGATCGTTTTATTATAATTCCATTATTTAATATGAAGTTTTATTTAATCTTATCCTTTAATATATAGTTGATAATAAATCAAATTTTATATTTTTATATTATGATAAAATTTCTTTAATATTTTTTTATTTGATAGTATACTTCAATATAATAAATTATTTTATATATGTTTTATTGTGCAATAAAAGTTTTATGATATGTTTTTCAGATTCTATTGTTTGATATGATTTTTAATTTCTTGGGGTTTTTTTTAACTCTTTTTATCTTTTATTTTTTTTATATCATTTCATCATTTAATATAAAAAGTAGTTTAATTATATTTTTGAAATTTTCAAACAATTGAATTTAAAATCTATATTATCAAAACAATGAATTGAAGTTTTTGAAATTTAAACTGTTATATTATTATAGTGCCAAGTTAGCCCTATCAATAAAGTAGTAATATAAAAAAACTCCAGCTCGCACGCACTAATGGACTCCAACGCACGCAAAGGAAAGAAAACAAGCTCACTCTTTGACCAGAGACTTCAAAATAAAACAATTATAATGATATATATATATATATCTAGAAAAATACTCAAAAAACAAAATATGACGTCACCGAACCTTTGACTCCCTTTCTCTTTTAAACGCGCCCTTTCCACTTCATTTCCATTCCTGCTCTCATTTTCTATAACTTTCTCAGCACCCAAACAGAAAAAGGTAAAATAAAAATGGTGAGAGATGTTGATTTGTACGTTACAGTCCCTAGTTTCTTCAGGTGTCCAATCTCACTTGACGTTATGAAATCACCTGTCAGTCTGTGTACTGGAGTCACCTACGACCGCACCAGCATCCAACGCTGGTTGGACAGCGGCAACAACACGTGTCCCGCCACCATGCAGGTTCTCAACAGCAAGGAGTTCGTGCCAAACCGCACTCTGCAGAGACTCATCAAGATCTGGTCCGACTCGGTCCAGACTCAGAACGACAGCCGAGTTGACTCACCCTCCGGCTCGGTCGTCACGTGGGAAGATGTAGAAGTTTTGGTTAAAGAAATGAGAGCCCAGAAGGATAAAATTGAGCTTTTGTCGAAATTCATCTGTTTCGCTAAGGAATCCGAAGAGAACTGCGACTTCCTGGCCAAATTTGATGGCTTTGTAGAAATGCTTGTTGGGTTTCTTGTTGGCGATAAAGACATTAATTTTCTCGAACGAGTTGTTAAAGTTTTTGTTTTGATTTTGGACAAAGTTGGGGATTACAAAGCTTTAAGGGTGTTGATTCTGAAGCAGAACAATGATTGTTTGTCTGCTCTCCTCGTTGTCTTAAAACACGGAAGACGCGCGAGTTCACGAGTTGGAGCTCTTAAAATAATCGAAGCTATAACCCTCGACGCAGAGTCTAAACAGCTGGTTTCGCAGAAAGAAGGGTTCTTGGTCGAACTGGTGAAATTGATCAGCTTGGAAAATGATCCAAGCTTGATCGAAGCAAGTTTATCATGCTTAATCGTGATTTCTATGTCGAAACGAGTTAAGACCGCCCTAATCAATCTCAAAGTAATTGCAGAGTTAAGAAAGTTATTAACCGGAGGGCAGAAAGCAAGCGTTTCGATCATCGAGAAGGCATTGAAGTTGCTTGAAATGGTGACATCGTTGAGAGAAGGGAGGGCGGAGTTTTGCAATGACACGGCGTGCGTGGAGGCTGTGATGAATAAAGTGCTGAAAGTCTCGAGCGGCGCGACGGAGCATGCGGTGATGATATTGTGGAGTGTGTGTTATCTGTTTAGAGATGGCGATGCACAGGATGCATTAGTGAAGAATAATGGATTGACGAAGATACTGCTGTTGATGCAAAGTAACTGTTCACCGGGAGTCAGGCAAATGTCCGGCGACCTGCTTAAGATTTTCAGGGTGAATTCCAAGTCGAGTTCTTGTCTTTCTAGTTATGATACTAAGACCACCCATATCATGCCCTATTGATGTTTCCAAATATGGATCGATTGATATAATTTTTCTCTTTTTTCGAGAGAGAGAGAAGGATTTTCTTGTTCTTGTAAATCGAAAGGAAAATTTTGTTAGTCAAATACAAAGATCATCAAATTGTTTGCTGTTGGACAGGAGATTGTTAGTTTTTTTATTTTGATGAATAATCATATGCTACATAATCGTTCCCGTGTTTAAAAATTTGAACTTGCCATTCATCGGCGGCAGTGTTCTTCTAGCCAAGTGATTGGAAGTACTTAATTTGAAACCTAACTGTGTTAGGAGGTGGCTTGTCGGATTTGACCGGTCAATCTTTACCCTGTTTATTTAAAATCTAGTTAAGTACAGGTTTCGGTTAATTAATCACCAATTAGATTGGAAGAGAAGCAATAATGGATTCAATGTTCAGTGTATATATATTTGTCAACGGGGAGATTGATTCCAGATGAAGCCTAGAAAACCGGCACCGGCAAATCTCATCTAATTGTTTAATGACTAAAGTATTAACTCGATGGTGTTCCGGAAAGGGAGTGAAAAGCTACTTTTTTTTTTAAAAAAAAAACCTTAAATTTTTTATCCTAGAATTTATCCAAAATTTTAATATCGTTTTTACTAAAAATAAATTTTAAGAAATGAAAAAAATATTTTGAAATAAAAATACTCTCAAACCAAGTGACAAATCAAATCGATGATGCGCTAATTTTGATTCTTTTAAAATAAACCATTTTATTTTTTAAATAAAATAAACAGCATCGTTAACACAAAGTATTTTAAAGAATGTGGTTGTTCAGGGTCCAGTGCATTTCTCTTGGGATCTACGCCTCGGTTACTTTCATGGTTCATGCAAGAAACCAAGAAAGAATTTCTGTGTCAAGTGCAGTGCTGATGGTCTACTCGTAAGATACATTTATAGCCGTTGAATTTCGCTGTAATTATTATTTTTTCCCGATGAGCGATGCCAAGTGGGACTTTTAATTAGCAGGAAGCCATTTAATCTACGGTAAAAGCTGCTGATAAAACGAAACGAAACGAAACACGCAGCTTGAGCTGGAGTTGCACCGCCATGAATTGTTTATCTTCTTTACTAGATTGTTCATGAGTGGTGATTAGAATAGCAGAGATTCCGGGACGGAGCGCCATGTGAGCTCAGTGGCAGAGGAGCAAAGTTGGAGAAACTTTGACCGGAAAACTGATCTTGTTGTGTTTTAATTAATCAGATAAAATAATAATAAAGGTTTAGAGTAAGACAGAGAGAGACAAAGAATCGCCACAATTTCTGAAATGGGTTTGCTTTGCTGACTAATATATTGTGCTCTAAGCTAGCTCTCTTTCATTTAAGATTTGCTTGTTTGATAGCAGAAAGGTGAGAGAGGGATTGGAATCCAAACCCTAAAAAGAAATGATAGATACATTTATATATTCAGGCTTGACCATTCCCGTCCATTGAAAGTTGAAAGCTTATAAAATCCGATTTGAAACCAGAGGGAGCCACTTGAACCAAACCATGGGCATGATTACAATTTCTGAAATGGGGTTTTGCGTTTTTAAAGTAGAGATGTAGATTTTTCTCAGTAATCAATCATTAGCTTTTGTAAATACGTATATAAAAGCATTATATGAACATCTGTTCACGTTAAATAATAATAATAATAATAATAGTTTTTCAATGGAAATTGTTGGGTAATTTTAGTGGAGGTGCTATTATTCTCCATGGGGTACAATGCTGGGCAACCATGGACATCTCATGTGAGCTTTTTACTTGATCGATGAGAGCTCCAGGTATCTTAAAGCAATCGACTGGGGACCTTAAATCATCACCACCATGGATGATTTTAAGAAAAATAATTTTGAGGTTGGTGGAACAGGCTTAACTGATAAGCTACTCTACGGACACGATCGAAAAAAAGTTGGTGATTGATTGATGCATGAACTCAGCAGCAGCAGCTTCTGTTTTGTTTTGGCTTTTCTTGTTCGTCGTTGCTGCTGCTGCTGCCTTCCATTGTCTCCCACCAAGCATAAGTGAGAGAGAGACTGATTTTAATTTTCAATCAATAATTCGTGCCTGTTCATTCTCATCTGCATGGCAATTGCTGTCATCTAGCATAAAGGAAGAAAGAGGGAGTTGTGTTAAATCAACCTATATAATAATTTTTTCTTGCTTTGTTTTCTTTTCTTTGCATGTCGTATATAGCATGAGCATAAGATAGGGTTTTTTTTTTTTTTTTAAAAAAAGAAAATTGATTATGTTATATGCATTATTGTTATAATTAAAATTATGTCTTTTTATGATAATAATGTTTTTAAACTATTTTATATATTAGTATAAAATAAATACTTAATTCAAAGAATAGTAATGTATTACATTAAAAAAAAATTCCCTTTGAACGCAAGATAAAAATATATATTTATAGTCATGGGATTATTTTCTTGGAGTCAGATAATTAATAAATTTCGTTTTCCTTTTGGGCTAAAGAGAAACGCAGGCCAGCATGTTAGCCTATGGGTCAGGCTGTGTTGGGTGTGCTCTGTAATTCTTGCTAATGTGAGTCTGCTTTTCCGGGGCCTGACAATTCACCATTCATCTCTCCACTATTTATTATTTTAACGAAGCCAAAAAATCTTTTTTCGGTTGAAAATCAAATCAAATTCAATGGTTTTTTCCATGAAATGCCCCCCTAGATTAGGGTTTTGCTAATTGTTCTGCAGAGAAGAGAGGTGAATACTTTGGTTGTGATTGAAAGATAAAGTAAAGAGAAGATGGTTTTGGCCAAAAGATAGCCAAACCGTGTGTATCATTATATATCAATAAGTATATTTATGAAATCTCTTTATACGTGTGCGCGAAACACACGAGGTTTCTCATCGGGGATGTGATTAGCCTGTAAATCCACCTTTTCTCACTTTGTTCAAGATTTAACGAAACAAAACCCGCAAGGCTAGCCCAGTTAATTGTTATTAGAGAGTTTTTTCAGAGCTATTGATTTTTTTTTTTAAACTACGTGGTGTCCCAGATGCTGGTCTAGACTAATTCATGTTTATATCGGGTGGGCTCCGAAAAGGTGAAAGTCCTCCTCAAATAGCTGACTCCATACAAAAGAAGGGATCGAACCTCTGACCTCTCTAAAGGGACGAGAATGCCCTCACCATTCACGCCCGAACCCCTTGGATAAGCTATTGAAAACTTAATTGCTCATTAAATTCAAGATCTTGTGAAATAATAGAAGTACATGCAAGTTAGTCCAAATCTCTTGAAATAATGGTATGAAATCTCTTTAGATGTGTGTGTAAACACACAAGGTTTCTCATTTGGGGCGTGGCTATCCTACATAAATATGTTTAAATCTGTTTTTTATTTTTTTTGCAAACTTAATTATTTAGTTTTGGGCGTTCCTTTCAATGATCATGAGTTTAAATTTTCTAAATTTTTTGAAAGTTTATTTAAATAGATAATTCGTGAAACAAACTGACCGATCATATTAATTATTTTTAAAAGGGAACAGTTCATGCCGCTGGCTTACAGTAACAGCAATAAAAATAAAAAGAATACAGAAACTGTTGGGAGTTTGAGTTGGGCTATAGGGCCATATCTGGTGGAATCCAGGCTCTCTTTAGTCGAAAGAAACCTTAAATTTCTCTACAATTCAGGTTTGAATCCGGCAATGCTGGGCTTTGACTATCGTTTTCTCCTAATTAACCCTGCATGCATCGAGACTGGTGTTGCTTGAAATTGCATGCACTGTCCATTCTATAGCTTCTTAGTTTGGTCACCCAACTTTTTGTTTTTTTAATTATACCCTTTCATGTTATATTAAGATAGTACCACTCGAGTCCCCTGCTCCGGAGCACCCAGGATTTCCCTTACCGCAACCATCAACATTCAGTTTCGTCCACTCTCTCTGAAGATATTTCCATCCATACTGTTAGAAATGACAGCGGATTAACACACAATATTTACGTGGTTCGGCAACTTGCCTACCTCACGGAGCTATTGATTTGTATTAAGCAACCAATAATACAAATAAAAGGAGGAGGAAAAACTCAACTCAACTCTCTCTAGCTCTCTCTCTGTACAACACATTCACTTGTGTTTTTCTCTATACAACACATTCACTTGTGTTTCTCTCTATAATCTCTCAAGCTCTAAGAAGCTTCTCTATTTATAGCAAGAGTTAGGAGATAATCTTTAATGGTTGACCATCAAATTTTGGCAACCTACCATTTTCAACAATGGTGGGTTGGTAACTTTACCATTTTCAACAATGATGGGGAGAAAGTTTTCATACCATTGTTGAGGTTTCACACCGTTGTGTTCATACTTCAACACATATCACCTCCCTTGCTTCATCACAAGCCGAATGGTGCCTTAACAGCCAAGTGGTCTCGATCTCCTGCACTAAAAAGCATTTCCTTGTCCCGTGTTGAACAAGAGAATCCCAAATATTAGTAGCGATGGGGCAGTCGAGATCTCTGTTTCCCCCAAGCAATGATGACAGCTAGGGTTCTATGTAGTATGCCTCCGCAGTACTCTAGCCTCATTTGCAAGCAATTAAATATTCATTTTGAGCCAGTGTTCATAATATGCATTGATCTGCGCATCGTTACTGATCACCATTTCCGCAACTAGAGAAGATTTAACCTAGCCACTGCTCTGGAATGATTTGAGCACGTAGAATGTTGCTCCGGCGAGCCAAAAACCTCCAACCCCTTCAACCACTTGCATCCATATTTTACATATAGCTTTCCATCTAATGGAGAGTTCATACCCTAAATTCGCCTGGACCCGGCGAACGAACCCTTTTTTTTTTCTTCGTTCTCCCTTTAAATAAATCTGCTGAAATATCTTTTCATTCTCGTTACATGTAGCTTTAGGTAAATGGATTGGGTATAAAGGAACCGCGGATAGCATGCAAGTATGAGTTTTGTATTACTAACCTATTTTTATTTTTTAAAAAACTTTTCAGAGTGGGTTAAAAACGACCAAGAATGGGAGGAGTTTTAAAAAAGTTTGATCGATCACTCTTAACTAAAAATTATATTGATACTATTGAATTTACATTGTAAAGAGAAGTGTCATGGAGTTGGTTTCAATTCTTCATCTTGTTAAAAAATATAGATTGGGACCTTAGAAGATTTTCTTGTTCAGTATAATTTTTTATTTTTTGATTGATTGAAAGTTTAATTTGTAGGTAAAAGGGGTTTAATAGTTTTTGATAAATTATGCACATATGGACTTCTTAGTTTTTGATAGGCACATGCCCATTTCTTATCGTCCGAGATCATAAGACCTGTTTTTTTTTTTGTATAAACTACGCGGTGTCCCAGACGCTGGCCTAGACTAATCCACGTTCGCACCGGGTAGGCACAAAAGGGATGAAAGTACTCCCCAAATAACCGACTCCATACAAGAGGGATCGAATCTCTGACCTCTCTTAAGGGACGAGAGTACCCTTACCTCTCTTAAGACCTGGTTTTTAAACATGCATGCCTTATCCCTTATTTAATTTTAAAATAAATTATCTTTAAATAAAATAAATTCCTTTCAACATATCATGTTGGGTCTATGAGTGTGGATGTGGGAGGGTGATAAAATTAATGATAAATGCGCGATCAACTTCATTAAAACATGATTTTCCTTTCAACCAGTAATTAAAGGGGACCAATTAATTATATGAGAAATAAGCGTTCACCTTTTGGATTTGAATGAGAGGATATCGAGAGAAGATTGAGATAGATTTACCCCGAACAAAACCAGGGACCGTTTGGTGATTTAGTGACTAATTGCCTTAATTATTCGTGGATCAAAACGTTATACTATAGTTCTACAACAACAACAACAACAACAAAACAATGTGCTCCTGTCTGATTTGCCAATGACCCAAACACGCCTTTAACTTTATCATATGATCAATATAAACATGTCAAGGACATTAGTAGCCTGCGTTTGCTTCCTCGGATTCATTCTCGATCTGTCTCCCTCTCTGTTCGCAGCAATCTTCACCTTCTCCATTGCTGTTAGTTTTCACTTTTCAGGTCAGTTTTCTGCTCATACACACTTAACATGATTATATATTCTCTATTTTTCTATGTTGCTTGTTTTATTTCATGGCTCAATATCTTTTCAAGCTCTTTTGGTGAGAAAAAAACATGAACGAGTGATAAAAACCATTTCGAAACCGATCAAGTAAAGATTTTTTTTGTCCCCAAAGAGCACGGCGTGATAATAAAGATCTTGAGATTTATATAAAAGGTCTTCAGTTTTAATCAGAGCGTGTATCTCTCGTAAGATTCTGGAATAACCAGGATTTTATTCGTTAAGTTAAGTCCATAAAATATGTTTTCCAAAAATGAAATTTTTTGGAATTCAAATATAACTAGGACAACTAGAATTTTATTATTGAGTTTTAGTCTTGGCGTGTATGTCTTTAAGTAAAGCAGATGCCCTTGCCAAGTAAGTAGGGATCACAATCACAGCCTTTTGTCTGAAAAAAAGAGGAAGATGCCAAGTAGGGATCACAATCACAGCCTTTTGTCTGAAAAAAAGAGGAAGAAAGAATTGAAAATTAAAAAATATATATATTATAGATCTCTTTGAGACGAGATATGCCACATAAAACCTGCAAATTGATAGACCTTATCCCCGGATTCTTGACTTCATGTGGTTACCCATGCAGTCGTGGAAGAATATAATGCAAATAATAAGGTGGTCAACACTTCATTGTCCCGTGAATCACATAAATCAAGGGTGCTAAATAGCCTAATATTTCATGTATAGATATAACCTTATCATAGTAGAGGTGCATAATTAAGGTAACAAATCAGCAAGGAAATCTGTTTTCCCTGTCAAATGTAAAGCAACCACATTCTCTTTGCTCTTCAATGCATTAGGGACTAGATAGTAGGACTTAAATCAAAGTTTTATTGTGAAATTTCAAGAAATACAAGCAAGGATGGATAAAAAAAAAAAGGTACATCAGAACCCAAATAAAAAAAAATACCAAAAACAATAATTTAGAACAAATAAAGAAATCAAATAATTTCAAAAACATTTTTGAAACACGAAAACAAATAGGCCCATAAAAATAATGCTAAATAAAGATATTTTTTCAAATTATAGAGCTTGAATTTATAACATTTAATGATATATCAAAATAATTAATATCATTTCTCTCAATCATTGAGTTTCTAGCAACATGTTGTAGCCATCCCATTTTGTTCTTGGTGCTGCTATCATTGTAGTCAAGTATTTGTACATCACACATGGTGGGTCTCAAAGAGGTTTAGGTTTTACAAAATAAATAAATAAAACTAACCCTTATGTTATTTTAGTGTTTTTGACCCATGCATATTTATCATTTGCCTGAAAATAAAGCTTTTCTCCATTAATTATTATGATTTTTGCATGAAGATTACTTTCCATTATCAACTTAAAATGATAATTTTAGTTAGATAACTGGATTTAAATAAATTAATAAAGAGATCCATGACGCCAACACAACACATCAGCATGTCCATATCAAATGGTTGACAAAGTGAAAGAGAATAGAAAACTTCTTGGTGGTGGACCTTTGAGTGGCCATGACATTAAAAGTTTCTTTGGTATTGCTGTTATGGTTAAAGTTAAAAAAATATTTTGATAAAAAAAACACCTTTAACTACGGTTTATCACTGAAATTGAAGTTTTTGGTTAAAACAGTGGTTGAATTTGAGATTTAATAAAAAACATTTTTTCCCCAAAATCATCATTTTATCGTTTCAGCCCCGAAATCATCATTTTTGCTATTTTAGAAAAGTCTCGTTTTTGCAATAACTTTTGAATTAAGAGTCCAAATTGACTTTAGTCAATTGGTACTCTCTCATAATTCATAGGTCTTTCACACTGCATTTATCTCAAATTTGCCATTTATGACAAATTTAATGTTTTATGTCATTTACTTTTCTGTATTGAATTAGACTAGTATTTTTACTTTAAGTATCAATGTAAAACCTGCAACCGACTCAATTATCATTGTTATTGAATAAACACTGAGTTTTATTGAGATTTATTCTCGTTATTGCTGGTTTACGAAATATTTACGTTGATTATATTACTTTGTGATTTTCCGATGCATCATAGAATCTGAAAGAAAGATAGTTCTTCAATCAATGAAAGATATCTAGTCAAGCTTGCATGTAATACAGAGTCTCCCCCTTTCTATATCAACTTTTATATGATTGGTTTTTTACAGTCCTTTTATTGCATTCTATGGATCTACATGGCAGCAAGATAAGAACCCAAAAACACGGAAATATGTAGTAAAAGCACAAAACAAAACAGAAAACCATAAAAAGAAACCATCGGAAAGGTCTTTCTCTAGTCTTTCATTCCTTGCAATCTATAAAACCTCGATCTTTCATGCAAGAATCATACCAAACCTAAAATTTTTGGAGGCTCTTGATTTAGTGATCAGTACAGCCTGAGTGACTAATAAAATTCTCTTTTCAGCTCCTCTTTCCAGCTAGTTACCTAGTGTGTTTATGTTCTGTGTTGTTTCAGTAGCACTGCGTATAGCTTCTTAGGTTTACAGCAGCTTTTGTGTCTCTATAAGTATAGCATTTATTGTAGCATCACACAACCTGTCGTGGATGATTGGTTGGCTGGTTATATTTTGTTTACTCTATTTGTTTCTTTTGTAAATTTCAAAAAAATTTACTGTTTTAGAAACTCCCCCCCGCCATAAAAAATATATAAGAAAATCACAGATCAACCGTGTTCTCTCCAAGTGGCCTTGCTTAAATGCGTATAATTAAGTACAATTCTATTTTTTTTATAAAACAAATTTGATTCTTTTTTTGATTTTGGTAAGGGGGTTTTGTTTAGTTACTGAAACCGGTGTCATTAAGATTGGTTTTTTTTTTTTTATGGCGTTACAGAGGCATAGGAAGACTGCTGCTTTTGCTGCGACATTACAATCATGGCAAACAATAGGGGAATGAGAGTAGCAGTAGATGAGGCTAAAACAACAAACAACACTGGTTTTCTTGTTTTTTTGACCTAGCTATAGCAGCCACTCGTGCTTGGTGCCGCGCGCTTGCAAAATAAAGTAAAGATTGATACTTTATCACTCACGTTATCCAGATCTCGAGACCCTCTGAACCATTGGTGATAATGACATTCGCTGCAAATTCATTAATGGACGGGGTTCAATTTTATTGTCTGTGTGGCAGTGACACCTTTCCTTCGTCCGCCATTTTCTCTTATAAGCCAGCCATTTGAGTCTGGAATTGTGTTTCATTACATAGCACTTGAGGAGCATTGGTTTTCACGGGTTTGTTTTAAATGTTCTCAAAGGTGTGAATGTTGACTCTTGAGGTGTTGTACACTAGCCATAATCAAAGGAGGGTCGGTAACTGATATTGATTTTTGTAGTGGAGGTGCTGGTTTCTTTGCATAGAAACCAAGGTCCCAGTTACTAAGAGCTTTGGTCTTTGTTTATTTCATTTGATTATTGTTTTTATTTCCGGAGCTTAGGTGTCTTAACACACCGACCAACCTTGCCTTAGGATCCATCTTGTATTTGTGGTTTAGAACATCCTTATGAATAGCTTGTCACTTAGTATTGGTGCTGATGTTAGAAGCTGGTTCCTAGTACTTGCCTAAGTTTTTGAATAGGTTATTCATTAAAGTGTCTTGCAGAAAATTTTATTATTTTGAATGTTATACAGAGCAAAACTCGGCCCGTGAATTGTGGCAATTTGTGGGTTTATAAAGGGGGTTGTTAGTACTTGATATGGGTACTAGTGGGGAGTGTATCGAGGACAGTGGTTTTGATATGGAATAGTTGTCTTAAGGCTTAAGCACTTGGAAAGATGATGAGCTCTGGTGAAGGAGAGAGCGATCTGTTCTTTGATTCTGAAGATTACTTGGAATTGGGGTGTGATAAGTTAGAGTATGATATTTGGTTGAATGAGCCACAGAGTGTTAAGGAGAGACGCCAAGGTTTTTTACGCGGAATGGTTCTAGATGGGTTTGCTTCCAGCAGTGATGAGAATCTTGGTTTGGAGAGGATTGATGAATGCAGTGGGGCTGTATCATGTTCTTTTTCATCTACAAATGTTGAAGAGGTAAATCTGATTAGTTATGGTGCTGGTAGAGAAGAAAATTCTGAAGCCAATTGTATGGTTGATGAAATCCTTCCTTTCTTGGTGGATAAACCAGGTTCAGCTTCTGAAAACAAGAGCACTGGACCTTCAGTCCATTTGCAGCAAGGATGTGAAGGCTGTGAAGAAGAGTGTGAAAGGCTTGATTCAGAAAAAAGTAAGACGAAGAGCTGGTGGAATCTCTTTAAGAAAAAAAGGAAGGAGAGAGAAGGTGGATGTGCATCTGGGGTATCCAAGTTGGATACCAAATCAACAAAAACAAACAGAACGAAGGTGAAGCAGAACAAAAAAGGGTGCATGGAGTTTTCAGGGGTATATATGGGTCAGGAAATTCAAGCTCACAAGGGCTTCATTTGGACAATGAAATTTAGTCCAGATGGGCAGTATTTGGCAACTGGGGGCGAAGATAGGATTATCCGCGTTTGGCGTGTTACATCTGTGGATTCATCCTGCAAATCTTTCACATCTGAAGGACATTCTGATAGCAATCTGAAGGAAGGAAAATCTAGTTTGAGAACAAAGAAGAGAATGCATTCATCTGTTGTCATTCCTGAGAAGGTTTTCCAGATTGAAGAGACACCACTCCATGAATTTCATGGTCATACCAGTGAAATTTTAGACTTGGCATGGTCCGATTCAAATGTGAGACAATCCCTTAAAAACTCAATCTGGTTTACCATCATAATATTAAATCCGAGGTCAGTATATATCGAGCTAAATTGATAACTTTGTTGCAGTGCCTTCTTTCGTCTTCCATGGATAAAACTGTTCGTTTGTGGCAAGCTGGTTGCAATCATTGTCTGAGCTGTTTTCACCACGGCAATTATGGTAAATATGATAAAACCTGCTCCTCTTATCTCTTTGATCTGTGATTTCATTTTAATGTTCGCATTTCATTCCACATGTTTTCTTCATCCCCCCACTGCTTGAATATGCAATGTGTTGATAAATTCTAAGCTGGTTTTGTTTCATTTCTTTGAATGGCACAGTAACATGCATTCAGTTCAATCCTGTTGATGAAAACTATTTCATTAGTGGCTCCATCGATGGAAAAGTTAGAATCTGGGGAGTGTCCGAGAGGAGAGTAGTTCACTGGGCCGATGTACGAGATGTAATATCTGCCATTTGTTACCAGCCAGATGGGAGAGTATGTTTCTGATTCTTGTTCTTTTTATGAGATATTCTCCATTTGATTCATTCTAACCTTGCTGTTTTTTTTTCTGCAATCAGGGGTTTGTAGTTGGTACTATGATTGGCACTTGCCGTTTCTACGAAGTACCAGGTAGATGTTTTTTCTATGCTGAAGTGTGTTCCATTTTTGTTCTTCATATTGAACCTCGACCCATTCTTCTCCTCGAGGATCCTGATCTGGTTTTCTGTGGTGTACAGGCACTGATCTCCAGCTTGAGGCAGAAATACATATTCATGGCAGAAATAGAAACTCTGGCAACAGAATTACTGGCATTCAGGTTTCACACTCGAATCTCTTTTCATTAGAAAGTTGAGCTTTCCATGATCGATCTTGTTCACTATTAACATTCAATACAACCCCATCTTGCAGTTTTCCCAGGAAACATGTCCAAGGGTTATGATCACCTCTGAAGATTCTAAAGTTCGTGTCTTTGACGGGGTTGACGTTGTCAATAAATTTAAAGGTAAAAATGCAATATTAATTCTTTATTCGGAGACACCTTACTAAATGCCATTGCATCTAATTTATGGTTCTGATAGAAGATAGTCTTGATCAGTCTAACTCTGTTTTTTTCTATTCAACTAGTGATATCTTATTTTAGCTTTGTGTGGATCATGATCTGGTAACATCTGCTCAGGAAACGATTAATGGGTGACTGAGTTGGTAAAAAGCCAAGATGTACGCTTTGTTTTTTATCCCCGGCTTGAATTTCTTTGCCCATTAAAAAGCCAAAAATTCTGCTCAAGATAATTAAAAAAATCACTTAACTTTTAGCTTTTGTTATTTACTTCTTTCCATAAACCAGGTTGATAAGAACATTTTCGAGTATTTGAAAGGGCCTCCAAGCCTTGTTTTATCAGATAAAATGGAATGGAGGTGTAAAGAACCATCTCAGCTCAAAATCAAATATGATTTACATTATTCCACTTTGTTTGTTGCTTTACTTTTTCATTTTTGGCTGGAAAGATTCGCCTGGAAACTAGCTAGGGCTCTACCCTTCTTTGGGTACATTGGAATCAAGCGCCTTGTTTTCTAGAACACATCTGTGTACACATTGCATCTAGCTATCTGCAAAAATCTGCATTCATTCGTGATTCCACTGGCCTTTACAGCTGTAACCGTGTGGATAAGTATGTAATATACGTTTGTGCATGGATATCTCGCTCTTGTTGATCTTATCTGCATTTTTTATTGAATGCACTTTGTCGTACAGTGAATCCAAACTCATTTGAGTAACTTGAGAGGTTTTAATATATCGCAGCATTTCAACGCACGCCTTTCCATTTCTTGCATGTTCATTGTTTGTTTATCCTAAATCAATGTTTTTTATTGTAATTTTCATTATTGATTATTATATATAGGTCTTCCAAAGTCTGGAAGTCAGATGTCGGCTTCGTTTACTTCAAAGGGGAGACATATAATCTCGGTTGGAGAGGACTGTCGTGTTTATGTATGGAATTACGATGGCTTGTGCACCCCATGGTCTAAAAACACAAAATCTGTGAGGTCGTGCGAGTATTTCTTCTCCGAAGCCGTGTCTGTTGCCGTGCCTTGGTCAGGCCCGGGAGCTGAATTGAGAGGCTTGAGCGGTAGTAGTCGCCGGAGTTACGTACGAACAGAGGGGAATGCTTCCCGGAGAAGGGATTCAGATCGTTTTTCTCTTGGCAGTTGGTTCTTCATGGATGGCCGATGCAGGGGGGGCTCTGCAACATGGCCTGAGGAGAAACTCCCGATGTGGGATTGTCCAGCTTTAGAAGCTGAGTATCAGAATCAGCAAGCTGAAGATCTTCATCAAGATGATGGCCAGATCTTCTTATCAGATGCATGGGGCCTCGTGATTGTGACCGCAGGATGGGATGGAAAAATCAAAACTTTCCACAACTATGGATTGCCTATCAAGCTCATATAGATTCGAGCGATCTCCCTGATAGATCTTGATAATGATGTTGACCCATTCTCATATAGTCAACGATCGTGATTCGCAGCTTTATGTGCGAGCCATCCATCTATTGTATATGTTTTTTTAGTTTAGGCCATTTTCTTGGTAGATTATCCTCAAAATCAATGGCAGAAAGTCTCTTGGCATGCTCTGCAATTTTAAAATGGGTGTGCTCATGGTAATTATATTCCTAGGCATATGAATTACAAGTTAGTAACTTAACTCGAATTATTTAAATAATATAAAAAAATTCATTGTTAAACTGTATTATTTGTTTGAATTGTATATAAAAAAGGGAATTTCTTGATGTCATCATGGTAAAGCAATTGTAAGCAAAATAATTAATATATGTAATGAAAATCTAAATTCGGAAGTAAATTATGTCAAGGGAGGTACAGGTTTTATAATCCAAAATCTTGCAAGACTGTTCAATTATTTAGCAGTAAAACTTTTGCCACAATTTTTTTTATTGGAGATCCAAGTTGTCGGAGCAAAAACGAGAAAGGGTTGACTTTAGAAACAGACCCCAACTCTGTTTTCTGTGATGGGCTTCAAACGAAAAAAGGTTAACTTTAGAAACAGACCCCAACTCTGTTTTCTGTGCTGGGCTTCAAACGAAAAAGGGTTGACTTTTGAAACAGACCCCAACTCTGTTTTCTGTGCTGGGCTTCAAAAAGTGGTGCTGAAACTTCAACCAGGCATTATCTGAAAACAAATTGGTAAAATAACATAGTTTGATTTATTTATTTTTGCTGAAATAGTATAATTAATAGATGTTGCGATTAAAAAATATGACTTTCCGAAGAAATCGTGAACTTGTATTTTTTAGAATAAAATGAGAAGAAATGTGAGGGGAGAGAGAGAGAGAGAAATGAAAGAGTCCCCCTTTACCCATCTAAAAACATATTACGGTAATTTTTAAAATATTTTTAATATCGAAATACATTAATATATTTTTTATTTTTAAAAATTATTTTTAACATCACCGCTATTTTAAAAATATTCATTTAAAAAATATGCACTAGGTCTTGATTATATAGCTATCAATTTCATTTTGATTCAAAACACGAAAAAACACCCTGTTTCCGTAAAGTCTTTCCAATTTTTGCTTCATGCTAAAAAAGGGGAAAAACAAAAACTTTTGTAGAACAACGTTTTGTGTTCTATCTGTTAACCTGCATTGTGAGACTCTGCCTTTAGGGCTCTAACAGTTGAGCCATGTCAAGTTCTGGTGTTACTGTTGCTGACAAGGTACCTTCGCCAAACAAACGTTAATCTTTACTCTTTTGCTATATCTATAGGCTGTTGGCATCTGTTTCATTTCAGATGTTTAGGTTTTGAATCTGTGTTTAGTGGAATGTATTGCAAAAATTATATGAACAATGAGCGTTGCCTTTCTTTTGAGCTTGATTCTGAGTCATCAAATTGAACCATGCAGTTGCTTTTCTTTGCCTAAAATTGTACCTTTTTATTCATATAAACGTGTTGATGGAACTGACCCTCATTTTGTTATGTAAAGTTATTCATGACCACTGACTGTGTAAAAACATATGTGGGTCCCCCTCAACCATGGATGTATTTGAAGTAGGGACCTCAAAGTTTAAAGCTTTTTATTTGGATTTGCTAAAATGTTAATCGTTTTTGTTTGAATTGATTTTGTTCGTTTTGAACATTTTCCTTTTTTCCGTTATCTTTTAACCTTACACTTATGGCTGTTTAAATTCTTATGCTGTATTATGGGACCTGATTTCTTTTGCTGAAGGTTTTTTCTTTCAACTGGGACCGAGTTGTGGGCTAAAAACTGATTTTATCACTCCAAGTTTATGTATGCTTGAGCATTTTTTATTCTCCCACTCTTTGTTGCTGTCACAGGCTTATTAATGTTGCTGCAATGTATACCCTGGTCAAGTTTATATTGTGTTGCCAATTGACATGCTTTCTGTTGAGTTTGATTAGCATAGATGCTTGCATTTTTTTGTGAAAATGAATTGGCACTGGACCATGAATCCTTCTCTTAGCTGGTTGATTGAATATTTGGTTAGTTTAGTCCATTTTATAGAGTGGACATTTACTCTGTTACAGTGCACACATGCACTAACTAATAAATATCTTCAGGCATGCTTGATGAGAAGTAAATTTTGAAGCTGGGAATGAGCTTTATTCATTTATTTTCAGATTCAATTTTAACGAAGGCTTATGTATGAGCTAGATTTGGCGTTTTCAATAAGGTTTATATCACGGGCTAATCAATTTTGAGTGCAGAAAATGCTGCCCCTTGTACAGTTTTTCCGCTATATTTGTCTAGTTATCCTACATTACAAATGCATAATAATATATTTGTTAGTGTTCACTGCTTAGTTCTTACCATCTTATATAGTTGGTTTGTGCTGTGCTTACGAAACTCTGCGGCTGGGTCAATTCCCAGGTTCAATAAGAAGCATTGCTAGGTGGTGATAGTATTGTGCTACAATTAAGACATTAATATACAAATATGTTGGTCAGTTGAGGTAGCCTGATGTTTTTGAGCCAAAAAATGCAGCAGCCTGATACTTTCTTTGCTTTGGCTAGCTTTTGCACACCATATAAACACTATAGAATAACATGTTTGCCACAAGCAATATGGTTTATCTTGTTCACAGTCAGCTGGAATAATTCTTAATTCTCTGTTCCAGATGAATGTTTGTCAGAAGTGTGGTGATAGGGGAGAGGTGAAACGTCTCATATACTGTAACAAGTGTCATGTTTCAGCCGAGCATAGGTTTGTTGAATGACTGGTCTAGTTATGTTTTGTTGCTTTAGAACCACTGGTGCTTCTTCTACACTTTTTTTTCTCTTCCAAAATCTAATTTGGATATGATATACTGCTCTTCCATAATAGACCATCTAATATGATTTTGCATGTAAATTGATCCACCCGCTATTCCCCAAGTACTTGAAAAGAAAAGAATCTGTTATTCTTCTTTCTCATGAAAACTTTAATGTGGCTGCTCGCTTTTGATACCAGAGTACTGTCTAATTCTATCAAACTTATCTGAAGAAATACTTGGTTTTTTTTTTTTCCCAGTTATTGTCTGGACACATTGCCAAGGAAAGGTGAAAAAGAAGTCCTTTGGGCATGCGAGGAATGTTGCTCAATAGATGCTAATCCTTGTCCAGTTTCATCAAGAAAAAGTGAACGAATACAAGGAGCTGCCAAGATTAAGTTGAACAGGATGAAGTTGAGAAACCAGGCCAGATTTTCTCCATTTCCAGCAAAGGCTTATACAGATAGCACAAGCCAAGTGAACCAGCCTGTAAGCGACTATTTTGGCCTGAAAGAAGCGATAGAAACACTATCAACTTCTCAATGTCTTCAAAATGAAGAACTCAAAAAACCAAGGAGGAGGATGGTTGTTAAAGATGATAACAGTTCAGATGAGGAATCTGACTTTATTGAATGTTTGGTAGTCAATCCTGTTCAACCAGCTCCTGCTATTTCTGCTGATTCTCTGAATGTATCCCACAGTTCACTGTCTTCAAAATCCGATAGAAACATCCATGCAAAACCAACCATTGATCCAATTTGGAAGTAAGATTCTTTTTTTGTTTGTTTTTCATATTAGGATTAGGTTTATGATCCACAGGTATTCTCAGTTACAATCCTCTCCTCTTCTTTTTTGGCAGGGGAAGCTTCAACATTCAAAATTTGGAAAATCATACCTCTGTTTTACTTATGGCCCATTTATCGACAAATGCCTGCTCAAAAGTAAGGGATGCAGCGAGTGCCCTCCCAGTGCAGCTGAACATAGAAATTTTGTCCAGGTCTGATGCATGGCCCCTTAAGTTTCAGACAATACCACCTACTGTTGAAAGTATCGGTCTTTATTTTTTTCCAATAAGAGAAAGGTGTGACCTCTGACTTGATTTTAACAGATTACTTTTGTTCTTTGATCCTTTACACAAGATTTTCCTTTTTTCTCTCATGATCATTCAATTCTTTGACAGAGATGAAAAAGTTTTCGACAGTCTTCTGGATGAGATGATCATTCATGATCATGCTCTGAAGGTGGTGATAAATGACTTGGAACTGTTGGTCTTCTCTTCTTGTGAACTGCCCCAAGAACATTGGCGTAAGATTTATTTTTCACGGCTCATAGTTTTGTTTTGGATTTTAAGAGTTTAGTGAATTCCTTTGTGAAGTTCCATCTCGAATGACTGATTTGCAGGTTTCTGCCAAAAGTATTTTTTGTGGGGCGTGTTTAAAGCAACTAAAAAACATGCTGTTGGTAGCAATGCAGAGGCTTCCCATGGCCTTCAACCTCCCAAATAATGCTGGCACTCAAGGTGGGGAGAGTCTTGGATGAATCCCCCGGAATCCATTCAAAGTCCTTTAAGCAAAACAAATGGCTGCACATTTGATCTGAAAGTTCCTACTCTTTATGTAAAAACTTCAGTCTCCTCACTGTATCAGCAAGTTTATTAAGCCTTAGAGAATAGATGATCAAGTGATACTTATAACAAACTAGTTGCGTGAATACTATATACAGGGATGTTAGTTTTGTTTTGGCCGAAATATTTTGTACTAATAAAAAAAAGATAAAACGGCGTTGTATTTATCTCATTTTAAATTCCGGTCCATTCTGAATTTTTCAGCTAAATATCGGCATAAACATTGCTGTTTTGTTCTGTCTATTTTGTTTCGTCTAAATAGTGTTTTTTTTTAAATGAATAATTTTACAATATCAATTATATTTTTTAATCTGATTGTTAGATTAAGATGAAATTTTACAAGGAATTTCTTGATATATTTATATATATTATGTTAAAATCTCAAAGCAATCAGAGAATATAATGATGTTGCAAGATTGAAGATGATGTTCTTGTAATATTATACATGCTCATAATTTTGTTCAGAAAAATTAATTTATTGTGTTTTTTAGATTAAATTGAACAATTCTAAATAATTTTATTTATGAATTTGAATTAATTTTTTTGAATTAATATATTTAATTATATATAAATAGTATAATCCAGAACGAAACCAAATCATTTCGTTTCAATTAAAAAATCAAAACACCAAACGAAGAAGCTTTATGAAGCCAAAGTTTGGGTCAAGCCATGGCTTAACTTTAAGGAGCTGCACGAGTTCAAGATGCCGGTGATGTTCCTGTGTTTTGGAGGAATACCTCTGGTTGAAAAGGGTGTCTGTGTGATGTGGTTGGAGGAAAATAGGCCAGGTGGGAGGAAGGATACATCTCGAACAGTAAATAAGTGTGACAAGAATAAATTGTATTAATTTGGGTTGTTGTAAGATGGAGCTTGTGAGCTCAAAAGGTGGATGTTTTGTTGTTGGCCATCAATGGCCTCATCTAATTGATTGGTTGTCAATGCTGTAGGTAGCAACTGTAGTTGGCGGTGGAAATATCTTCCACGGATCTTCATGTGGTCTTCACGGTCATCTGCTGATTGTATTGGTACTCTCCTGAATTGATTTATTGTCTATCTATTCCACATGGAAACCTGTTTAATATCAGTGATTGCTCGTTCTATAATGATTTCAATCTAGAAATTTATTCTAAAACGTGGCACCTTTTGTTTGGAAAGTATACTCAGAAGTTAATGATCTCACTCTTTTACCTGCTATCAAATGAAAGCAGGTCTAACTACATTTCAGTACTTTGTTGCTTTCTACTTCTAATTAGTGCTTGGATTTTCAATTACAATAATCTCAACTTCACATGAATTCATTGAACGTATTGTTTCCCTTTTATGAAAAACAAAAGTGTGAAATGGGATTTAAGCTAGCATTATATGTGAGCAAAATTTTCTGCATCGCATCATTTATTTTGCATCAGGGGGCCTTATTTTTATGAAGTTTTAGATATGATACAGCTGCTTGACGTCCTTTAGCATAGCTCATATACAAAAGGGTTCAGTGCTGTTTTTCTGTAACATATGATGTGCATAATTTCTATTATTTCTTCAATTTCTTTTTTACTGATTAATATATGGAGAAACTTAATATAGTAAGGTGGTTAATAACCGGAGATATCTTAATATTTTATCCATAAGACAATAAGTGGTTGGTTATCTGAAATCTAAAAGCTCTCCTTGGAGCTTTATGTCCCTGCTGTTGAATTTGCATTCTCCTGCTTTTTTTGATTTGATAGGATTCTGGCATCTGTAATGAATGCTACTTTTCTTTAAGCAACAATGGAGAATATTGGCATCTCAACAAGGGTTCAGACTGCATTTCGCATGTCAGAGGTTGCAGAACCATATATCTGTAGAAGTGTCGTAAGACATTTGGAAAAAAAGGAAGGGTTGTGATTTTCGTAGCTGGAACTGGGAATCCATTTTTCATCACGGATACTGCCGCAGCCCTATGATGGGAAGAAAGTATGGTATAGTTTCCGTATCAGAGATTTACTTTGCACTTTGGTGTTTTTAATATTATATTCCAGTCCTTTTAACTTGACATTTCTTTTTCATTCTAAAATTATTTATAATTGAAACACAAGTCGACCTCAGTGTACAAATTTTTGCTTTTCCAATATCTACTCCAATGAAAAACGAAATAGTCAT
>CM063594.1:2621153-2653934 GCA_032356905.1 Salix exigua | reverse complement strand
AAATAAAGAGGTGTGTGAGAGCAGTAGGCATACAATAAGAACAATAAGAGATATGAAGGAATGAAGTGAAAGTTACCGAAAGTGTTGTGAATTGAGTTGAGAGAGTCTCCTACATTGGTGCAATTTTCAATTCTTGTTGCTTAGTAAAATGAATAATTTTATGGGTATATAATAAATTTTGAGCTCTTAATTCTGAGTAATGATAACAAGTTTTATCAATTAAATATATTACCAAGTGAGATTCCATTGCCTTTTGCCTCTTATCATACTGAACTTTCCCAAACATGAAAAAGAACATGTGATTGTTTATTTGAAGTATACATTACAGAAAGGGCTATTATTATACACATACACACAAACTTTCTTTAATCAACAATCTCAAACAAGAATTTTATTGTTTCCAGTCACACCACACCAAACCAAACCAAACCAGTCTTCTTTTATGCATCCATACGTATAAGACACCTCAGGCCATCTCCACTAAGCATGTACTCGAAAGCCTTGTTGATTTCGGAGAAAGGGACTTCATGGGTTATAAATTTCTCCAGCTCCAGCTCCTGCACAGGTTATAAGTAGTTAATGTTCATGTTCATGATCGTTGAAGTTGATGTTCTGACAAAATTTATCTTCAAGTTCCCTCGAAGAAATACCAAAAGAGACCGTAATTGTAGGCCACTTCAAACATGCAAGTATAGAAATACATGCATGCTGGATACGATAAATGGGAACTATGATTTACCTTGTTCATGTACTTTTCGACAACTGAAGGAAGGTCGGAGCGTGGTTTGTAGTTGCCAAAGAAGGTGCCCTTGAGAGTCTTCTCATTCAGGAAATTTATTGGGTGGGTTTTGAAAGAATCATCTTTGTTCGGCACACCAACAAGCACAGCAACACCCCATCCATCATGGACGCATTCGAATGCGGAAATCATGGCATTGATGCTCCCGGTACACTCGACACTTCGATCAACTCCTCCATCGGTCATTTCAGCTATGACCTGAGGACAGCAAACCAGAATGAGGACAGGCTTATAGGACTCGCGGATGCCAGTCGCTCAAAACACCATTCACAGTGTCACTTACCTCTTGTACAGGCTTGTCATAATCTTTTGGGTTCACAAACTCGGTGACGCCAAATTTCTTGGCTGTTGAAAGAACACAAATGACCATCAGAAATGCAGTTATTTTCACCAAGAATCAACAATGAAGCTACTTAAATTCATCAGTTTTTGCGATATTTAAGAGAATCGACAAGGAGCAGCGTTATAGCTTCTCTCACCTTCTTCGAATCTATTGGAATTCAAATCGACACCAATGATTCTTGAAGCACCAGCAATTCGAGCCCCTTCAGCGGCCTGGCCGAGGAAAAAAAAACGCAAACAAGTTCTGCTTAAGCACTATCAGCAGCTTGAATAGAAAAACGCATCGGTAATCTACCAGAAAAAATAAACTTACAGCAAGGCCGACAGCTCCTAATCCGAAAATGGCTACCGAAGAGCCTTTCTCTGGTTTTGCGACATTCAAGGTGGCACCAAGACCTGCACAGCGTAAAAAGATAAACCCCAGTTAAAAGAAAGCTACAAATTCCCCCGATCAGTAGTTTTTATAAAATCGTGCATGTCTCCTGACCTGTAGAGATTCCACAGCTGAGAACACAGACTATGTCAAGAGGAGCAGCGGGATTGATCTTGGCGACACAGCCAGCATGAACCACAGTGTACTCGCTGAAGGTTGAGGTGCCAACGAAATGGTAAATGGGCTGCCCCCTGACTGAAAACCTCGACTTGCCATCATTCAGCATCACACCTCTGTCAGTGTTGATCCGGAGAAGATCACACATATTGCTCTCTTCTGATTTGCAATGGCGGCATTCCTTGCACTCTCCTGTGAAGACAGGAAGCACATGGTCACCGGGTTCGAGGTCTGTCACCCCCTCCCCAACACTCTCAACAATCCTGAAAGCCAAGATCACAGAGAATCAAATCAGTCTCATCACTGTTACAGCAGTCAAAAACCACCATACAAGCATGATTCAACACATACCCTCCTGCTTCATGACCAAATATTCGAGGAAACATTGGGGTTTGACCCTGCAATTTGACACCTCGTTTTCGTGAGCATAACTTCAAAAAAAAAAAAGAGAAATGAAATGCAGGCACAATAATCAAAATTGAAAACGCAGTCACCTTGGCTTCCCAGAAGTAAACATCAGTGTGGCAGAGGGAGGTAAAGAGGATCTTCAAACGAACCTCCATTGCTTGAGGAGGAGCCACCTCCACCTCTTCTATTACTAGTGGCTTCCCAGCTTCCCATGCCACGGCAGCTACAGATTAGGCAAAATGAACTCAGTCGTTGCCAAACTTGAACGAAAAATCGAAAAACACAAAATCACACTGAATCATGAACTTTACAGGTTACCTTTGCAGCTTATGACTTGACCGGCAGTGCTTGACATTGTTTTTTTTTGTCGTCTTAAACGGAATTTAGCTCCTTCTTTGAGGCTTCTTTGATTACTTTGCTCTGTTTCTTGAGTTGTGACGAGACAGGGTTGTCTTTTTAGGTATTTATAGGATGCATATCAAGTTTTTTATACTATGGTTGACCTTAAATTTTAATATTTTTTTTAAGAAAACCATTTACTGTTTCGTCTGGCCTCTGTAAACTTTTGTTTGCAACAACGGCTTCCCCTGTTTCTGTCTTCTGATTTCTCTGTGTCTGGTTTTGGCTAACCACAGACCAGTCCTCTACTGTCAACGCTGTCTGCAAAAACAACTTTGCAAATTTATGGTCCAAATTTCAGTGGTTTTCTTAACAAAAACAACTTATTGCACTTAATAATTTTATGTGAAAATATGTTAAGAATTGAGGTTTTTGGATTAAAAAAAAATCCGAACTCGATTTTGTAACCACCTTTCTAATGACAAAAAAATTAGATTCCCATATAAGAACACTTGATTTTAAAAATATATTTTTTTAATAAAAAAATTTTATTTCAATATATTTTTAAACAAAAAATAATTTTTTTAAAAATACTTTCAAAAATAAATCATATAAGCCTTCCGAACAGATATTCTAATTGTCCCATCTTACTATATAAAAGGCTGTTGCTACTCAGAATACTCAGAATACTCTATTTTTATAATTTGTTTTTGATATATATGTATATTTACAGCATCGCGTCGAAAACCAGGTATTTTATTTTATATTTTAAAATTAAATACACTAAAAATCATAATTTTTTCCTCTTATTTGTATTTTATTTTATATTTTTTAGAAGAAAAACTAAGTGCATAAGTTTTCTGCCCAACTCCTCATAACAACATAACATTTTAAAAGTAAGTGGGGTCTTGGCCTAGCGGTTGAAGAAACTTGTTTTTTTCTCAATGATCGGGTTCAAGTCCCACCATGCACGCATGTCACCCCCGCGGTGTTTTATATGTTCACTGAGTTTGCAGGATGTTCAATGAATTCGGAGATTAGTTAAAAAAAAAAGAAAGGGTGAACTACTCTACATACCACCACCCCACTCATGCCAAAAGCAACAACATAACTACACGCCATTACAAATAGAAAATAGAACCTAAGTTTTCAGGTATGTTTCCCATCTACATGTCACCTCCTACATACTTACACGTATTTGTCCAATAACATGTGACAAGCACACCCAACAACGGCGCATTCCATTTTATTGTTGGCACATATTAGCATATTATTGGCAAATATTAGCATATTCCTTGCAGCCATGGCGTGTGAGACTAACAATTTGTAACAACTTAGAAAACATTAAAAATACAAAAAAAAAATAACAATCTCATTATATTCAATCAAGTGGATCACATGACAAAGTTAATCCAAAATAAATAAATCAATTTAATGAATTTAAAGACACTTTAGATAACCGGTAAAATAATAATATGGATTTTTAAAAAAATATCAAGTTTGATGAGAAAATATGTGAAGCATGTTAATCAAGTAATTTGCCTCTTGTATAGTATCGCATATATTATTTTAGGCTAATTTTATAAATTTATTCAATCAAGTCCTTACTTGATTGTTTCTAAATAGTCTTTAATTTCTAAAATTTAATTACAATTAAGTCATTATTAATCAATCATCCCATTTTAATTTATAACAAATAGTTCTTATATGTGTGACCCATTAGGTTCCCTAATAAACTCACTCAAATTTAAATCATAATCCTAAATAAAATAATATTAAATAGGTTAAAAAATATAATTTAATATAAATTGAATAATCAATTGATTTATATTAAGATCAAGTACAAATTCTAGCAAATCGTCTTGACTTAACAAATTAGTGGTTTGACTTAACATTTCTGTTATAAGTTTCTTTGTGTATTATTCTATTATTATGAATGTATTCATTTAGACATTATAGCATGGAGTATATCTATTTTGTAAAATCATGTTAGTTCTCAACATTAAAGTCATTGATGTTTTAAATAAAATTTTAAAATTCATTCTATTTTGGTCAAGAATTTCATACCTAATACTATTTGAGAACAAATAAAATATTTTTTTTCAATTCACGTACGCTGATGAATTCTCTTTTCATTACTTAAATTTTTTCATATAGTTTATGTTATATCTAATATTTTCTTATTTGTTTTCTTGATTTGAAAAACATGTGGTTAAGATCTAAGCATAAAATTTCTCATGTAAGAAAACATACATAACAATTTGTTTGTCCATAAAAGATAGCCTACATAAATCAAAGAAGGGATGCATTATGTATACTCATGCAATTCTACATGCTCAAGTAAATACGAAAGCATTAAACAATATAAATATGATAATTAAAGAGTGAGATTTAAAAGAAAGTGCACTAAGATTTATATAGGTTCAATAAACCATATATTCCTCTCATTGAACACCTATTTAAGAGTTTCATTATAACACATTGGTCTTCTTAATAGGTGTAAAATAATTTTGTTATACAACAACAAAATAGTTTTAAAGTAATGAACTAACTATATCCACTCATGTCTATGACTTGGGTGATAAGTTTCGCGAGTTAGAGCTAATTTATCATTGTATTCAGTTTCTTGACGTTATTTTTTTCACACTTCGCGCCTCGTCATCCCCGAAGGTGAGACAACACGTGGTGAAATGGGGGTGTGCTTATTGTCGTAAAATTATGACTATAATTCTTAGGAGTTACCACTTAGTATTAAGGTTACTAGAAAACCTAATGGTCTATGAGAGTCTAGATTGGGGGACTTGTTGTGCAAGGAGTGCACCCTACATAAGGTAAATTGCATTGTTGTTTGATTTTTTTTCCTCGACATTTTTTATCCATTGATATTTTCTAAGGTTGGAAGTAGATCTCTCTTCATGAAGGAGTCTCTACTTCATTGGAAATTGAAAACTTAACCATTCTAAAATTTGAAAATTTTTACACTTCATGAAAAAAATTCTTTTTTTATCTGCTGGTGTACTTTACAATATAATTTTACAACCCGATAGATAAAACAAAATAATAATTATTTTTTTCTTGATATTTTGACCAAACTCATATAATTATTATTATTACTATTATTTTCATTTATTATCCACAGTGATTTTAGATACAATCCACAGTTAATTGTACAGTGTTTTGGCCACGCCTTTTAGTTGTTAGGTAATACATATACATACATACATACATATATATATATATATATATATAGTGAATCATATAATTTTTTTTCATGCAGATATTGTTGTATAATATAACTAGATAATTACCCCGTTTTACACCATAAATCAAGGCACAAAACAAATTTAAGTGTATTAAATTGCGAGAGTTGACCTAATATGACCATGTCAACATGGTAAGTGAAATGTATAACTGATAAAAAATAATTTAATTAGAAATAAATTCAAGAGAATATTTTTTTCGCAAATAATGTGGATTTATAAAAACTTTTAATTATTTTGGAAAAAATGAATAAAAAACAGTTTGGAAAACAATCAAAACTTTTTTTCTAGAGGCATTGCATCAATAAATACATTTTGAATTTTCCAGAGAAATCTTCAGAGACTATAAAATAAATTAATCTTGACAGCCTAAACCTCATTAAAAAGTAATAAAATGTCAACTACATGACTCAGCAGTAAATACTATACAAACAGCAAAACCACAACTGGAAATGCAAGACAACAAGGCTAATTGCAAATCAACTCCTTAATCAAGATATAGATTTCAATTAAATGTCAAACTAATACTTTTGTTTTTGCAATTTCACCATCAATCAAATGAAAATCAGATGCATACCATGCAATTAATTTTTGGATGTCAAGAACTACTTTCTATCATGATATTAATTAAAAAAAAAAGAAAAATTTGAATCACAGAAATGAAAATAAAATAGAACTTCTATTTTGTCCTAACAATCTCAACAAAATGTACAAATCCCTCTCTTTTTACCTATTTTCGAGAATGTTGTGCGTAGGAAAATTATTAAAACTAACATCATGTTAAGAAAACCACTGAAATTTGGACCATAAATTTGCAGGATTTTTTGCAGACAGCGTTGACAGTATAGTATATAGTTGGAGGACTGGTCTGTGGTTAGCCAAAACCAGACACAGAAATCAGAAGACAGAAACAGGGGAAGCCGTTGTTGCAAACAAAAGTTTACAGAGGACAAACGAAACAGTAAATGGTTTTGTTTTAAAAATTATTCAAATTTACGGTCAACCATAATATAAAAAACTTGATATGCATCCTATAAATACCTAAAAAGACAACCCTGTCTCGTCACAACTCAAGAAACAGAGCAAAGTAATCAAAGAAGCCTCAAAGAAGGAGCTGAATTCCGTTTAAGACGACAAAAAAACAAACCATAATGTCAAGCACTGCCGGTCAAGTCATAAGCTGCAAAGGTAACCAGTAAAGTTCATGATTCAGTGTGATTTTGTGTTTTTAAATTTTTCATTCAAGTTTGGCAACGACTGAGTTCATTTTGCCTAATCTGTAGCTGCCGTGGCATGGGAAGCTGGGAAGCCACTAGTAATAGAAGAGGTGGAGGTGGCTCCTCCTCAAGCTATGGAGGTTCGTTTGAAGATCCTCTTTACCTCCCTCTGCCACACTGATGTTTACTTCTGGGAAGCCAAGGTGACTGCGTTTTCAATTTTGATTATTGCGCCTGCATTCCCGTCCTTTTTTTTTAAGTTATGCTCACGAAAACGAGGTGTCAAATTGCAGGGTCAAACCCCAATGTTTCCTCGAATATTTGGTCATGAAGCAGGAGGGTATGTGTTGCCTCATGCTTGTATGGTGGTTTTTGACTGTTGTAACAGTGATGAGACTAATTTGATTCTCTGTGATCTTGGCTTTCAGGATTGTTGAAAGTGTTGGGGAGGGCGTGACAGACCTCGAACCCGGTGACCATGTGCTTCCTGTCTTCACAGGAGAGTGCAAGGAATGCCGCCATTGCAAATCAGAAGAGAGCAATATGTGTGATCTTCTCCGGATCAACACTGACAGAGGTGTGATGCTGAATGATGGCAAGTCAAGGTTTTCAGTCAGGGGGCAGCCCATTTACCATTTCGTTGGCACCTCAACCTTCAGCGAGTACACTGTGGTTCATGCTGGCTGTGTCGCCAAGATCAATCCCGCTGCTCCTCTTGACATAGTCTGTGTTCTCAGCTGTGGAATCTCCACAGGTCGGGAGAGATGCACGCTTTAATAAAAACTACTGATCGGGGGAATTTGTAGCTTTCTTTTAACTGGGGTTTATCTTTTTACGCTGTGCAGGTCTTGGTGCCACCTTGAATGTCGCAAAACCAGAGAAAGGCTCTTCGGTAGCCATTTTCGGATTAGGAGCTGTAGGCCTTGCTGTAAGTTTATTTTTTCTGGTAGATTACCGATGCGTTTTTCTATTCAAGCTGCTGATAGTGCTTAAGCAGAACTTGTTTGCGTTGTTTTTTCCTCGGCCAGGCCGCTGAAGGGGCTCGAATTGCTGGTGCTTCTAGAATCATTGGTGTCGATTTGAATTCCAATAGATTCGAAGAAGGTGAGAGAAGCTATAACGCTGCTCCTTGTCGATTCTCTTGAATGATGGATTGATGGCTAGCTACATCTAATAGATAATATAGCAACACTGATGAATTTAAGTAGCTTCAATGTTGATTCTTGGTGATAATAACTGCATTTCTGATGGTCATTTGTGTTCTTTCAACAGCCAAGAAATTTGGCGTCACCGAGTTTGTGAACCCAAAAGATTATGACAAGCCTGTACAAGAGGTAAGTGACACTGTGAATGGTGTTTTGAGCGACTGGCATCCGCGAGTCCTATAAGCCTGTCCTCATTCTAGTTTGCTGTCCTCATTCTGGTTTACTGTCCTCAGGTCATAGCTGAAATGACCGATGGAGGAGTTGATCGAAGTGTCGAGTGTACCGGGAGCATCAATGCCATGATTTCTGCATTCGAATGCGTCCATGATGGATGGGGTGTTGCTGTGCTTGTTGGTGTGCCGAACAAAGATGATTCTTTCAAAACCCACCCAATAAATTTCCTGAATGAGAAGACTCTCAAGGGCACCTTCTTTGGCAACTACAAACCACGCTCCGACCTCCCTTCAGTTGTCGAAAAGTACATGAACAAGGTAAATCGGAGTTCCCATTAATCCTATCCAGCATGCAGTGTGAACATGCATGTTTGTAGTGGTCTAGAATTACGGTCTCTTCTGGTATTTCTTCGAGGGAACTTGAAGATAAATTTTGTCAAAACATCAACTTAAACGATCATCAACATGAACAATAAAATTTGTGTTCTAACCTGTGCAGGAGCTGGAGCTGGAGAAATTTATAACCCATGAAGTCCCTTTCTCCGAAATCAACAAGGCTTTCGAGTACATGCTTGGTGGAGATGGCCTGAGGTGTCTTATACGTATGGATGCATAAAAGAAGACTGGTTTGGTTTGGTTTGGTTTGGTGTGGTGTGACTGGAAACAATAAAATTCTTGTTTGAGATTGTTGATTAAAGAAAGTTTGTGTGTATGTGTATAATAATAGCCCTTTCTGTAATGTATACTTCAAATAAACAATCACATGTTCTTTTTCATGTTTGGGAAAGTTCAGTATGATAAGAGGCAAAAGGCAATGGAATCTCACTTGGTAATATATTTAATTGATAAAACTTGTTATCATTACTCAGAATTAAGAGCTCAAAATTTATTATATACCCATAAAATTATTCATTTTACTAAGGAACACATTCCTGTGTAGCTTGATTTAAAGTTGGCTGTAAGCCTAATTTGTGTCCATTCATAGCAATCTCTTACTTGGATACAAGTGACTCCAATATTTTCTTGTATTTTCCAGACCAATTGAAGCTTTGCATAAGTTCTAATTATTGAATTTATCTCCCTTGGCTTGTTAACAAAGAATTTCAGATGAAGCAAATCAACAATTATCAATCAAAGTCAACGCAACAGAACAACAGGTCAATTAGCAAAGAATTGAGATGTAGCATATCAATAGTAATCAATTTATGCAGCAAAACAATAGATCAAGTATTAAAGATATTGAGATGCAGCATATCAATTGTAGTCAATTAAAATCAATGCAATAGAATAGCTACATTAAGAATAATATACAGCAGATCAACAACAATCAATGCAGCAGATCAATTGAAACCAACAACACCAATTGGAATCAATGTCGCAGATCAATTAGTTTCTACAATAATTGATTGGAACCAACAACAGATCTTTCCAGCAACAATGATAATAATAGAACAAAGAGCAACATATTTGACACAAAAATTCCTTCTTTTATTTTTGATGCAATCTACTACAATGTTAACTAATTCAGTTGTAATGTGACAGGAGCTAGAGCTGGAGAAATTCATCACCCATGAAGTCCCTTTCTTGGAAATTAATAAGGTTTTCAAGTACATGTTTAGTGGAGCTGGCCTGAGGTGTATTATCTGTACGGGATCATTGAAGAAGACTGGTTTAGCTAGGGTGAGTGTGATAGGAAACAAAATATTTTTTTATTAACGTGATTATTTGTGGTTATCTGGATTAGCTTGTACATAATCCAATTAATCTTATAAAATCTAAAACTAATAACTATGTAAATTACCTATAATATAAAAGGCGTGGGGAAAATATTGTGGCAATGTTTTCCCCACGCCAATATATATATATATATATATATATTATTATTATTATTATTATTATTATTATTATAGTATTATTATTATTATTATTATATATATATTATTATTATTATTATTATTATATATTCTTTTGGTATTTTTTGGACAAAAATTATCCATATTTTATGTATTTGTGTTTTTAGATTTTTATTTTATTTTATTTTATTTTTTGTACTTATCGTATTGAAATTTTAATTTATATCGGTTACATTGTATTTTATTTTTAAATTTTTTATTATTATTTTCTTTCCCGAACATGCTATAACAATCTCATGATGTTTTTCTACGCCATGATAATATATATATACTCTTTTGGTGTTTGTGTTTTTTTTGGAGAAAAATAATCCATATTTTAATTATTTTATTTTTATTTTTTTCATTTATTTTTGTACTTATCGTTCTGAAATTTTAATTTATGTCGGTTACATTGTATTTTATTTTTAAATTTTTTATTATTATTTTCGAGTCCCGAAAACATCAGTAGCAATCTACAGTGTTTTCTCGCACCATGATATATATATATACACACACACACAATAAAACGCGTCCCGGTTTTACTGTGCTAATCTACATTAACACCTACTATTAATATATATTTTCGTAAAAGACAAACGGTTGTTGAAGTAGTTGAGATGATCTAAAGAGCGTCAGATTAAGATCCCCTCCGAGGGCATGAGTTCGAATCTCACTCTAAACACATTTCTTTTTAGCGAATCCATATTAAAATTAGATTTAATATATATTTTCGAGAAAGATGAACGAATGTTGAGGTGGCCGAGCGAGTTTATGAGGCGGAAGATAAAAATTCAATTCGAGAGATTGGGGTTTCAAGTATGATTAATTTTTATTAATGATGATGATAATTTTCTTGTTTTTTTAATGATGATGATGATTTTATATTGGTTATTTAGTTGAAACCTATTAAACAGATAAATTTATATTGATTTAAAATTCATATATTTTATAGATAACTTGCACATCACAGGAATTCTGCATGAATTTATCATTTTAACTAAAAATATATTATAAAAAAACAATTAATATTTTTTTATATTAAAAAAAATATAGCACCGCGGAGATGCGGGGCACTGACTAGTTTATAGTAGTCGTCGTCGTATTAATAACAACATGCTCAAAAATAAAAACAAAACAAACCTCTCACCAATAAATTAGATCATACAAGATGTTGATTTCCCTATCACCAGCCTCAATCATGATAACGATTTTGAAGTGATTGGTTCCAGAAAGTCTCACGGGATTTAATAATTGAATGGTTCGGATTCTGTGCAAGTGACAAGGACTCGAGGAATTGACTGAATATGCAAATAGAAAGCAGAACAGAAGGAACCTTGAGATGAGGGTCAGGTCAGGACAGTGTTATTTGTTTACCCGTGAACACTTGCTTTGGGAGTTGTGTAGCAGCCAAGCAAGACCTTATAAATCACTATTCTTGTTAATTTTGTTTTATGATTATAGAAACCATCGAAATGTTGTGTATCTGTTAAAAAATAAGATAAAATAGTCTAGTTTTATTGTTGTGTATCTGATAAAATAGTCTAGTTTTATTGTTTTTAAAATTTTAGCTCTTCCCATAAATTCTTTTCAAATTTTGACATATTCTGGAAATTCTGTTCAAGTTTCGCCATAACATTCCAGTTTATTTCCACTCGCTCTGCTTTTTTAAATAATGAATAATTTTATAATATTAATCATATCTCTTAATCGATCGTTAGATTGAGATGAAATTATATAAAGAGTCTCTTAATATATTTATATATTATGTTAAAATTTCAGAGTTATCAAAAATATAATGATCTTATGTAGATTAATGATAACATTCTCATAATATGCATATTCGTAATTTTATTCTGAAAAATTATTTTATTGTATTTTTTTAGATTAAATTGTACAATTTTCTATTTCATTTTATTTTTAATTTAAACAATTTTTTTAATTACATCAAAACATTATGTTATAATTAAAAACAATTGAAACACCGGAATTGACAACCTTCCAAAAAAACAACTCACTGTGTACAGTTTTTGAGGAACACAAGTCAAACAACGTCTTGGATTATCTCTTGGATTATCAGTAGTAAAGAGCATTAAAGAAAGGGACCATCGCCTCAACTTGTCTTCAATTCTCGAGTGCCTCTCCCTCTCATCAGTTTTGCTGCTCTCACTCTCTCCAATGCGGCCATCAGCTTTCATCTTCCTCCTTCTCTCCCTGGTTTTCTCTCACAACATTTTTCACCAGCCATCAGTTTTTGTTAATGGGGACATGAAATTGATCCAAGAAACTTGCAAGAACACCAAGTATTACGACCTCTGTGTCTCGTCTCTCAAACCTAATGCCTCCAGCACAAAAGCAGACACCAAAGGTCTTGCCCTTATCATGGTCGGTGTCGGGATGGCTAATGCCACCGCCACGTCATCTTATCTGTCATCTCAGTTGCTCAGCGCCACCCCAAATGATCCTGTCTTGAAGAAGGTGCTGAGAGAATGTGCAGACAAGTATGGCTACGCTGCTGATGCTCTTCAGGATTCGGTTCAAGATTTGGCGACAGATTCATATGATTATGCTTATATGCATGTCATGGGAGCCTCAGATTATCCAAATGCTTGCCGGAATGCATTTAAAAGGTACCCTGGATTGGCTTATCCCTCTGAGCTTGCACGCAGAGAGGATGGTTTGAAGCATATTTGTGATGTGGTTCTGGGAATGATTGATCAACTTAGTTGGTGATCTATTTGTATCCACTTTTTTAATGCAGATCTCAATAATTTAATTGATTTGGCTCGAATGATGCATATCAAATCAAGAGTTGTTAGCTAGAAATGTTGAAAATTCTCATCATCTTTACTTCATATGGCTAGACTGTTCTAATTAACTGCTGGTACTAATCTTACAAGCAATAATTGCAGCGTTAAAACAAAAATAAATACAAGTCATTATCATGGGCCATTTTTATCTACCTCCACTAGAAAGAAAAAAAAAGGGAAAAAAATAGGTAAAGATATCTTCCCGCATTTGCAAGTATATATATCCATGGACTCCATTGCATGTTTTTTTCTTTTCTGGCCAAATCTAGGGGAAGATAGCAGGATACCCATAACGTTCTGGTGCATTATAATAATGATCACCGACTGCTTTATGTTATTTTTATAGGCTAATCTAAACTATATGTATATATATATATATATATATATATATATATATATATATATATATATATATATATATATCAGCCAAATTTTGTTGGAATAAGAAAAAATATCACAGGTGGCCAAATTTCCTCGAGGTTTGTAGTTATTAATATTATTATAGATTTATATAATTGTTAATTTCAAAAATCGTGAAATTAGTTGAAATATATGTAATTTGACCGGATAACATATTAATAAAAAGATAGTGCATCCCTGGCCAAACTGTTTCTCCTAGTCTCGTCTATGAAAATGTGTCAAGGTCTTCTATCAATGATCATAAAAGATAGCAGTAGCCGTACAGTGAGTATCACTGACATGGACACTCTCCTCCATTTGCAATGCATTCTTCCATTCCTCATCGAACAGATTGCCTAGATTACACAATGATATATTGGATGTCCTGTAGTGTTTTGAAAACAATTAAAAAAGGAAAATGCATTTGGTGGCTTATAATTAGATATTAAATGTTGAAAGGGCTCCGTCTATGTGCCGGTCATAGATTAGAGAATTGGGTGTTGAAATTCCCGCATTGCATGTAAGTCTATACATTATATATGATCCTGCTAATTAGATTAGACTTAATCTGGCTGATGAACCCAGTGAATCACTAAATTATTACATATTTGATGAAAAAGAGTAATCAGAAAACTAATTTGGAAAACTGCATAATAATCCTAGAAAAGGCAATCTAATTAAAATTGAAAACTATTATGGCAGCAAAATCACTATCCCAGATGGGTTAATTACCCCCAATTGTGGAAAATCCAAGAAATTAACGAAGCAACACAGGCCATGAGTCTAAATGAATCACGGGTCAGGCCACCCGTGAACACTGCTTTGGAAGCTGGGTAGCAGCCATGTAAGAGCTCTTACAAATTACATGCTACCAGCTAAGCTAGGCCCCCCGTACAGTGAATAAAAGCAGAAGCTACAAAAAAAATAAAATCATAGTGCGCAATTATTGAAACACATTCAAGCAGCCTCTTTGATTCTCAATTATTAATTGTTAATTAACATTATTAAATAAAAAACTAGAAGGGCCATAGACTCGTAAGAATGCGTGTGGCGACAGTGTTTTCACATATTTGTTCTTCTTGACAAAACTCACAAATACTTCCAGGCATGCATGTGGGAGGTATGGGAAAGTTGTGGCGGCTTGTGCTGAGGCTTTGCCCGGCCAAATGGTGGCTACCAAGGCTTGCGGCGGTTAGAACTCATCATGTTTTTTTGTGCATTGCAACGTATTACCACTTTGAGTCGTGCGCTAAGGTTTGACAACTCTCTTTATAAAACCGGATGTTCCGGCTAGAACTAGGCTGAATTTTCCAGATTTGACCGGAATTCAAACCAGATTAAAAACATCTTCGTTTTATCTCTAATTTTGAAGTGAAACAGAACAGAACAGAACGGGATTCAAATCTTTGGATCTAGCCGCTATCATGACTGGTAGCCACATCATCGTATATGTCATCTTTGTTGAGCACTGGCGACCCTGTCTTGAAGAAGGTGATGAGAGAATGTGCAGAAGAGTACGGCTATGTTGCTGGTGCTCTTCATTATTCAGTTCAAGATTTGGCCAGGAGTGGAGTCATTTGACAGCGAGTATAATGGTAAAAGTAATTTCAGAGAGTAAAATTATTTTCTCTAGTATATATATTATTTTTTATTGATGTATATTTTAATGATAAAAATCATTTTGAAGAACTATTTTTTATATTATTATAAATATAATGCAGTTATTTTGTACATAGTTTAATTATACAATTAATTATATAACTAATAAGAGTAAAATATATATTTAAATAATTGCTTTAAAAACCCTCCAACAATAAATTTTTTATATTTTTAAATTATATTTAAATAAAAATGAATTTAAAATAAAATAAAATAAAAGGTGAGAGATTAAATAAAATAGTGTAAAATAAATAATTTATAATTAATTATATTTAAATAAACAAAATGAATCAATAAAATAACTTGATGGGCACTACCCTCCATTCCCCCACCCCCACACACACAGATAGCACTCCCCGTCCGTCCCACCCACCCACACACAAACACAGATAGCACTCCCCGTCCCAACCCCCACCTCCACCACAGAAACCCACCCATGAATATGCAAGGGAGGAGAGCTGAGCCTGGGATGCAAGGGAGGAGATAGAATAGATATTTTTATTTATTTTATGTTTTGACTTCTTGGTTGAAGTGCTAGAAATAGTACCCGAAGATGAGAAAGTAATTTTTGGCTATTGAAATGGCTTACCGGTGCCTCAGATATATCCAAATGCTTGCCATGCTGCATTCAGATGGCACCCTGGATTGGCTTACCCCTCTGAGCTTGCACGGAGAGAGGATGGTTTGAAGGATACTGTTCTAAGTGCCGGCTCCACTGTCAAAAAAGAAGAAGAAGATATCTTCTCACCTTTGCAAGTATATATCAAGGGACTTAATTGCATGAGTTTTCTTTTCTGGCCTACGCTAGGGGGAGAAAGCAGAATTCCCATAACATTTTGGTGGCTTAGAATGATGATCACCGACTGCTTTCTAATAATTATTTCTAGGATAATAAACAATTAATCCTTAATTTTATGATATCCCATTACACTTAATGTTGCTTATATGGCCTTAATTCGATTTTTTGAAAAGAAAAATCTCATGTAGTTATTTGAAATAACACCCGAATTTCCCAAAAAACTATATTATTTTGCAATTTAGACCTTTAATTGGTGCTTATAATCAAAAGTGTACACTTATTTTTTTGGAGGCAACATTTTATTAATTACACTCTAAAACTCACTTTTAAAAAATAAAATACAAGTATAAGTATAAAAGAGAAATATTAAATAAAATTATTTTTATTATTTTCAGTTAGTTTTGTATTTTAGTTTTTCTCTCCTATTAAACCTATTTGTTTTTTTTATTGTGAGTTATAAAAAACAACTACACCACAATAGACCACGGTCTCAAAAAGCAGACCCGCCCATTTCCCGCCAAATCACAATCAAGATCCCGCTAAAAAAACCCAATATAAACCCTAAAAAAAACTACTTCATTTCCCCGGGAAACAAACAAGAAATGAAGGGAGGAACAGTTCAAATTAATTGGCACGACACCAAACCAGTCCTAACCCTAGACTTCCACCCAATCTCCGGTCTCCTCGCCACCGGCGGCGCCGATTACGATATCAAGGTACACTATTTTTCACTACTCGTGTTTATACAGTCTATTAAGTTTATATTTCTGCTGTTTTCGAACTAAAAATTAAGTCTTGTTCGGATCTTTCTAAAAAAATCAAAGACCCATTTCCAGCATTTCAGTGTTTAGTATTTTTGGCAGCTCTGGTTGATAAATTCAGGCCAAGAACAGAAGAAAATTGCGACGGCAACTTATCAAAATAGCCTTTCCTATCATGGGTCAGCTATCAATGTGCTCCGTTTCTCTCCATCTGGTAAGAACTTATTGATTGTGAAGCTGCTTTTCAGATTTGTGATTTTATGTATAGCAAGTAATTAGTGCTAATTATCTACTTTGTTGTTGCTATTAATGGAGTTTCTTAAATAGAAGTAATTTAATTTGTTTATGTTTTGCAGGAGAATTGCTTGCCTCTGGTGCTGATGGTATGGTTTTAAGTTACAGAGAATATTTTTCTTTCAGGATGAAATATGAGTGGTTATTTATTTAGGTGATTCAGCAATGTAGTCTTAAATTCAATTTTATGCGAGCAGGGGGGGAGCTGATTATATGGAAGTTACATTCCACGGAAACTGGTCAAACATGGAAAGTCCTCAAGAACTTGTTGTGAGTGATTTCGTTATATATGATCTTAAACTTCCATGTGTAGCTCAGCCGTGAATTTACTAGATCTTTTCTGTTTGTTTTAGATGTGGATTGTGTTGAAATTCATGTTGTATATGGATATGAGGTTCAAGTTGAGCCCAGCATACTCATTTCATCCAAATTAATATGAATATAATGAAAACAGGAAAATGTAATAATATTTATATCATGGAGTTCAAAACTGTAGAAGGAAATTGTGATACTGATTTGATCTTTTGGCTTTGGTTTATGTCATTTCATTTGAATGAAGTTTTTTATTCTTTTCACCTGCGAAAATGTCCATTTGAAATCTTATAGGATCTTGGTTAGATAATCACTCACTTTTTTTCTCATTAATGATTTTCATTTTTCATGCAGATTTCACCGCAAAGATGTTCTGGACCTGGAGTGGTCTGCAGACTCTGCATATCTGATCTCTGGATCAGTTGACAATTCTTGCATCATATGGGATGTTAACAAAGGCAAGAAAGACCACACAAAACCAAAGTGCATCACGGTTTAAGTGCCTTGGTTGTTAATTTTCTGATTGCCCTTGTCTTGGTTTTAGGTTCGGTACATCAGCTATTGGATGGTCATTTACATTATGTTCAAGGTGTAGCTTGGGATCCATTGGCCAAGTACATTGCTTCAATTAGTTCAGATAGAACTTGCAGAATTTATGTGAATAAGCCTCAGACAAAGACAAAAGGTGCTGAGAAGATGAACTATGTTTCTCAGCATGTCATTATGAAGGCAGAACAGCAGATGGTAAATGATTCTAAGTTCAGACGATAGAGTGATTGTGCTGTTGATTATTTGTGTTTTAACATGTTGCAAGCCTTATACATTATTTGGGGGTGCAGTCTACGAAAACTCATCTTTTTCATGATGAAACGTTACCGTCTTTCTTTCGAAGATTAGCCTGGTCACCTGATGGGTCCTTTCTACTTGTGCCAGCAGGTATGGACCTAAACAGAAGTCCATTTGAGTTAAAAGCCTGTATGTTTCTTTATTCTTATTTGTGAACACACATGCACAAAAGCTTGTATTGTCTTTACTCATCTCGTGAACTAATGTCGGGTCTCTTACTTGCATTTAACAGAATGCTGCTGTTGCTTGTTGTTTGATTAATATCTGTTGACATAGCACCCTTTGCATTGCAGGTTCTTACAAAATGGCAGCAACATCGGAAACAGTAAATACTGCTTATGCATTTTCCAGAATGGATCTTTCAAGGCAAGACATGCTTCAATTCATTTTTTGTTAATAACGTCTACCTAAGCTGATCTATGGGGTCTATTGCATACCAGGAAAAAAATTTAATACTCCCAGTGGATAATGAGCGATAGAAATTTGTTTTGTAATTTTCAGATAACAAATAAAGCTTAAGAAGACTTAATCTTTGTCTTCCATTCTTTTTATTTCTTTCCTAAAATGTGTATATTTTCTGATATGCAGACCTGCAGTAATGCTCCCTGGTGCTAGCAAGCCGGTTGTGGCAGTCCGTTTTTGTCCAGTGCCTTTTAACCTTAGGGGATTAGCCTCAGGTATTAGTCATGTCTTATTGATTTTTATTTAATGTGTTGTAGCTCAGCAAAAGGTTATTATTAAGCTGGGTATCTTTATTGACTTGCGCAGGTGGGCTCTTCAAGCTTCCCTATCGCCTGATTTTTGCAGTTGCAACTTTAAATTCATTGTATATCTATGACACAGAGAGTGTTCCTCCAATAGCAATCTTGGCTGGTCTTCACTATGCAGCCATAACTGATATTTCATGGTAAATTTAAATATGGTTTGAACTCTGAAGAGCCTGCCCGGCAAACAGTTCATAGTACACATCGATTAAATGTATATGAGATATGTAGTATTCACCCCTGTAGTTTGAGAAAAAAATATCAGAAAGTGCATCATGTCAAGAGGGCACCTATATAGAGTTTCAATTTCTTCTTTACAGCTAAACAGCCTTTCTTTTTATGTGCCATATGTTCCTGCTGCACCATCTACAGTACTTTTGGATGATACATGTGGATTGGTATTAATATTGCAGAATTACTAACTACGTTTGTTACTAATAGGTCATCTAATGCTCAGTATTTAGCTTTGTCTTCCCGAGATGGATACTGTACTATAGTAGAATTTGAAGCTAATGAACTGGGATCTCCCACTTCCTTTGCAGGTTTGCTGTTGTTTCTCTTTTATTGCTTTTGCTAGTCCATCAATTTTCTCCACACTTTGAGCCCTTTCTTATGTGTCGTGTTTCTATCTTTTCGTAGACGAGAGGAAAGGCGCAGCTCATCAAAACAAGAGCCCTGATGCTCAGGAACCAGAGTCCATGATAATTGAAACAACCACAAATAATGGTTGTGTAGCAGCAGATAGTGGAAAAACAGTAGTTACCAACAATGAAGGAAAGCAGCCATCACCAATCTCCACAAGCACTCCCATCTCAAATAAGCCAGCCAAGAGGCGAATCACTCCCATGGCAATTGATCCACAGTAACCTCAAAAACTTTTCTTAGTCTAGAAACTATTGTACAGGATGCCTTTCCCAACTACGGGTGTACGATACACTAGTAATATTGGGTTTTTCTTACATTATAAATAGATGCAAACATCCACATCTTCCCACCCTGATTTTCCTGTCTAAACTTGCAGCTGCAGATTAGCCATTGTATCTGCCCATAATTTCTATCTGTTTTAACAGTGTATTCATCTATTCTTCTTTAGCGCGTGAAGGGATTTTTTTCCCCCAGTAATCAGACGACACTGAATCTCTTGACAGCATGATGCATTGATATATTATGATACACGATAAACCAACTGGCATACATGATTTTTACGATGTTTTGCCAACTAAGTTGTGCTTTATTTTCCTCCCGTTATTATCCGGGTGAGATTGAATCTCTTGAAAGCATGATGCGCATGTATTTGATGAACTACAAGATTTTTGGGGTTAAATTTTCAACTTATCTGTTTTATTTTTAAAGATTATATAAATTATTTTGTGAAACCTTATTTAACAATTAAGATTTTAAGTTCCTTTCTTTAATCCATCTTTTTGTCAAATTTTTTTTAAGTTTGAGATGGTTTTTTCAACATAGTAATATATCTACGAAGCAATGATGACCTCGCCATCTCCATGCAAGTTCAAGAGAAGATTTAAAGAATGCCCAGCCTGGACTCCCTTATATTTCAGATCTAAATACAATTTGGTTTGCATCTTGACCCGCAACTGTTCATTGCTTGTTTAATGCAACTAAGGTGTTTGACACTATATTATAAGAATATTTTTGAAAAAAATTGAAATTTTTATTTTTTATTATAAATCATAATTTTTTAATATTTTTAGATTATTTCCATATATTGATGTTAAAAATAATTTTTGAAAAATAAAAAAAAATATATAGCATCATACATCATTCAGTAACCAAAGGAAATATCCTGATGTTATCCCGGCTTTGATACATAAAATGGCTGAAAACAATTGTGATAATTAGCAGTGTCCCAATTTGGCATAATTACCTGCCTGCATATTAGGCGACGCTGACAGGATAGAGAAGGAGGCTAAGACTCATTATGAGCCCGGTATCTTATGCACTCACTGTCACGGATCCCCTTGTTTTAACACTAGTCATCTACAATCTGTTTTTGAAGGTAAAAACAAACTAGCAAAATTGTTTCTCGTAAGAAAGGACACATTTTTCCGTAGATATTGTTATATATATGGTTGTCAAAATTGCGACTTAATTTATAAAATTATATAATTTTACAAATTAACTTATCAAACCTTGTAAATTCTGGTAAAAAATTGTTTTGGATCAAACTCGGTCAAAATCATATAGGGTTGTAAAATGGATCGGGATTTTACAATACTGCTCCAATCTTTCAAAATTTTCATTTCAACTTTCAAATGCCCCGTGTGTGTGTATCATGGAATCACTTTTGAAAAAATCAGTACTATTAACTTTAAATTTTTTTTAAAAAAATATTTTTTTTATTTTTTACTTTAAATTAAAAAAAAATATATGTTTTTAAATCATTTTCATGTCCTGATGTCAAAATAATTTGTTGGAGTTGGAGCTAATACTAGTAATATCGGTATTGGTACCAGTATTAGTACTCATTTTCCTTTCAATAGTAGTGCTTTTGATGAATGTATTAAAAATGACGGTCATGAGAATGATTTTAATTTATATAGCACATCAAAAAAATATTTATTTTAAATTTATTAGTTTTTAACTAATGAAATTCTATGGACATAATTGTTTTGTAATATATTTTTAAGTTATTTTGAATCATATATGAACCTTAATTAATGAAGTTTTATGGTCATAATTATGTTGGATTATATTCAGAAATATTTTACTTGCGATTTTAAGATTTTTCTATCTCCACGATTTTAGCTGTGATTTTTTTAATTTTCGTACGGAAAAATTCAAGTACGATTTTACGATTCGATCTTACGATCCGTGTTTCAAAAGTGCCTTCTGTGTCGTGTCAAAATCGTGATTTTGACAACTATGGTTAGATGCGAGCTATAAAAGTATTTATTTTCACATAATAATAGAAATGATATTATGATCTTATATAACAGTTTAAATTTTTTAATGAAATGATTTTTTAATATAGTATTAGAGTATTGTTGACCCAATGATTATAAATACTTAAAGGATATGTTAGAAAATAATACAAATGATATTCTGGAGTCTCACCTAATAGCTTAAATTTATAGATGAGATGGTTTTTTAACATGTATCATATATCATGGAAGCCTCAAAATGTATGGTTGTTATTTTGTGTTTAATTTGATGCTGCATGTCTACCCACTTGAATGAGGATGTTAATTGGGGTGGATAAATGACCACAACTACCACATGAGCCTCCAGTATTTATGGTCATGTCTATTTTTTGGAGATTTATTTCTTCTCTGGTGATGAAATAGTGCTGTTTTTATTTCAATTTCTTCGTGTAGTTTCGATTTCTAATTCCTAATATGCATGGACATGACAGTACTCATCAGCAAGTTCACTTTTTATTCAAAGAAAACATATAGACAACTTTGGAAAAGAATTGAGAAGATTTTCTTGGATAATCCCAGGAGGACTGTAGAATAATATTGTTGTTGACGAGGAGTGTACGATCATATGGCCACTTATTTCATTTGTTTGTGTTTCAATCAGACCTTGTGCTCGAGATGGTGCTGATTAGACTGGGAAGAGGATGCTACTATGTCAGAATCCAGGAGACGATCGTGAGCCGACTTAATGCGCGATCCTTCAGCTAGTTTTTCGTTTTTCTCAATTTGCTCTACGAGATGCACATCCTCTTCAATGCTTAGGACCATGATTTTCTCACCATGTGGACCTGCAACAATGGCTTCCTGGACTTTAGCATGCTCATCGAACTCTACGATCTTAGTTTTCTGAACTGTTTTCTTCTTTTTCTTCTTAATGAAGCAGCATAGAGCCACTGAGAGGAATGCAAGAAAGAATAGACCACCGAGCGAGACAAAGACAACAATTATAACAGTCGAATGATGTCCTGGTGTTGGTGGTGGAGGTGGAAGAACATGAGGGGGTGGAGGTGAAGGAATGTGATGGGATGGTGGTGGAGGTGGAAGAACATGAGGGGGTGGACGAATGTGATGGGGTGGTGGTGGTGCAATCGGGTGATGATGTGGTGGTGGTGCTTTTGGAGAGGGAGGTGTAATGTGTGGTGGAGGAGAATTATGGGGCGGGGACACATTTGGAGGGGATGGAGAACTATGAGGCGGCGCAACTTTTGGAGGGGGTGGAGGATTATTATGTGGTGGTGGTAGAGGAAAATACGGGAAGTTATAGTTATTAGTGGCAGCCATTTCAATTTCAGAAAGCTTTGGAAGTTGGATAGAGAGTGTTATGCTGCTGTTGAGATGTGAAGAAGATGGCCTGTTCTCAATACCTATTTGTACTGCTGACTCTTAGAGCTGGTTTTTGAATTCTTTAGTGTTTATGCATGCTTCTAAGCTTTTAGTAACTTGACTCTCATGCCAAGTTTTTCCAAGACTTGTCTTTTGATTGCACTCAAAAACACTTCTTGTGTTTTTTATTTTCTGTTTATTAGAGAGGTTTCCTTTCTACATCTCAATTCCCAGAAGGATGTTGATTGGTTCAGTGCAATAGTATTGCCCTAGCCAACCACAATCACATGATTTTGGAGGCATTTCTGAACCAGTGTTAGTTTGAGAATATAATTGATATTGCTTTTTAAAATGATTTTTTGTTTAGAAATATATAAAAATGATGTTTTTTTAAACAAAATTGATATCAACACATTAAAACAATATAAAAACACCAAAAAAACAATTCTTTTTTCTCCCAAGCACCCCTAATTAGTCTTCAAATTTTTTTAGGTCAGAGTAAAAATAAAAAGGTTGGATGAGGGGGGTGAGTGATAAGGATAGATTGTATGAGATATATATAATGAAAAAAGGAGCAAAAAATCAACATAAGCAGGAAATGTCAATGGCTAGATTACGAGAACATGTAAAAATGATTGGGGGGCATGTATCATTCATTGGTTGTGGACAAGTTAAATGCAAATAAATGGGAAAATATATTAGGAAAGACAAAATATTGATCAAGTTTTTGTACATTGAATCTACAAGAAGAGTGAAATATAGGCTACCTAAGGTGGAGATCCGAGGGATAAAGGGTTTACCATCCATATTATTTTAGTCAAAACTCATTTTCCAAGCATTAGAAGGAAGCAAATACCTCACAAGCATGATGACATCACAACGCTAAAATCAGAACCAGCTTCATTTGCCAGCTATTTTTTTCCTTTAGGTGTAAATAATATGCTTGAAAAGTTTTTTTTCCTGACAGATCACGATCTGTTATTCTCATGATGCCTTAGATGTTCATTGAGTTTGAAGGATGTTCAGTGAGTCCGAGGATTAGTTGTAGTGCACGCAAACTGACCCGAATACCCTGGTTATATAAAAAAAAATGCTTGAAAAGTTGAATTTATACTTGTAAGGAAAACAAATTTTAGATTCTTGGAGATTACATTGTTATGCGACATAGAAGAAAATATTTTCTTGATTGAATTCTTTAATGAGGGGTTTTAATTAATAATAGAAAGAAAAATGCTCTACCTTCAACCTTCTTGCATGAAGCCAATTAGAACAGATCATATTCATGTTCTTGCGGACTAATCATGGACTCGGAACAATTCTGCATTGATGGGAGCTTCTGCTGATTGATCCACTGTTTTCAAGATGTCAGGAAGCAAGACAAGGTATGTGACAATGCAGAGCACATACTCCTGACCCTGTTTCTCCATTTTTCTAGCATAGTATTCCTGAAGCAAGACAAGCAAGTCAACGACTAAACACGACTATAAGAGCATTTCTAGTGGGAGTGCTATTTTGGAGAGCATATATCTTTAAAATGACACTTTAAATAATATAAAAATGATATTTTTGTTGATGTGTGTTCTAGTGGTAAAAATCATTTTGAAGTGTCAATTATTTTTATATTATTTTAAATATAATACAATTATTTTATATGTAGTTTAATTATACAATTAATAGAAATAAGTTATATAATTAAATAATCATTTTTAAAAACCCTCCAACAATATAATTATTAATTTTGTATATAATTTTTTATTCTTGTTGAGATATTTTTAAATAAAAATAAAAATAAATATTTTTGATATAGTTACATTATTTTCTAATATATATATATATATATATATATATATATATATTGCATTATTTATAATATATTTTACGCATGAGCTTTTCTAATATATATATACTAGTCATTTACCCGCGCCTCGTCGCGGCCTGAATTATATTTTTTTCAACGTAAAAAATATTAACCGTGTAAGATTTTTTTATTATAATATAAATTTTGACAAAATAATAAATTCGTGTAAAATTCTTGTGGAGTGAGAGTTTCCTATAAAATATATGAATTTTAAATTGATATAAATTTATATATTTAGCACGTTTTAACGAAATCACCAGCATAAAGTTATTATTGTCATTAAAAAATCTAAAAGATTTGGATACCATCTTTATTTTTTTAGTTAATGTATTTATTAGATTTTAAATTTTTTAATAGACTTTTGAGATTTATTATTTTTCTTGTATAAGTATGTGTTTTTTATTAATATTTGATTAAAAATCAAATTATATTATTATTAATCAAAGCTTCTAATATTAAAAAATTATTTTATTCTTATTATATCTAATTAATAAAATCGGTTATATATATATATAATAACCCCTCGCTCCAATATTAAATTATAATAAACACGAATATGATAATCAAACTTACATGATTCATCTAAAAAAACCTATTTTTTAATGGAGGAATGACATACAAAGCTGACATTGATAATGGTAACATAAAATAGGAGTTGATTTTAAAATTTATCCTTATTGTTTTCCAAAATTATTTAAATAATTCCTCTAGTTTTAAAAATAAGTAATATTTTTAAATTTATTTATAACCTGATCCTTTGACCTGCTTTGTTTTCTTTTCATTTTTAGGTGTTTTTTTTAAAAAAGAAAGAAAGAAATAAAACAAATGACAGAGAAAATTTGATTAAAAAAAGGATATTTTTTAATTAATATTAAATTAAATATGGTCATCAAGATTAATTAATTATTTTTAAAATCAAAGAAGTTAATTAATTCATTTTACAAAACCATAGAAAATAATTTATAATTTATTCCAAATTGAGATTATCTAATTTAGGTAGAGGGGACCCTCATTTTGACTCTCGTGCTCTCTTAAATACAAAATAAGACCACAAACTTTTCTGCCCACAAACCTCACTATTTTAGCACACCATGCTACAGTCCACAACTCTCCTCAGAAATAAAGTAAAATGAAAAACCAAAAATGTCCCCCAGCTAACAATTTCCAACCCAATATCATAAAGGGTAAAATCGTAGGTGAACTGTAGCAATCCACAGTAAATCATCTCATATGCTACAGTACACTACACAGTAAAACACCAACACCTTTTATATTTTAGTTAATATGTATTGTATTATTTATAATATATTTTATATTTTACATGAGCTACTATAAATAGCAGCTCATGAGGAGAAGGTATTTTTACCTCTCTCTTTTGACACTCCCACTGGAGTATCAAAAACTACACAAAAAAGACAAATAATCTATTTTTTATTTTTAGCTTTGTATATCCCTCTTGACGCTGCGGATGCTCTAAGTGTTCATTAGTTGATAAAAGGTTAATCTTTATATTAGAAATAATAGATAGATGCATATACAAATGTTTCACACCGACTATAAGTATTCTTTTTTTATGACCAGGTGTATCGAGCCAACTTACGCGCACCACAACTAATCACCGGCTCACTCGAACATCCTGCAAGCCCAATGAGCGGATAATGTACCGCTGGGTTAACAGGCGTGATCCGGCAAGACTTGAACTCAGGGTGGGAGGAAGACAAGCTCCTCTCTCGACCACCAGGCCAAGACCTTGTTGGCGACTATAAGTATTCATTTTATTTTAATGGGTACTTGTTATTGCTATTACATTAACAAATCATTTCTATTTTTATAAAAACACGACTTAGGTTCAAATGTATGTCCACTCCACACTCACATGGACATTGAGAGAGAGGGTAATAAATTAGTTGAGAAAAGGTTAATCTTTATATTAGAAATAAAAAATAGATGCGTATACAAATATTTCACACAGACTATCTTATTTTCATATATTCCTTTTATTTTAATAGGTATTTATTGTTGCTGATACGTTAACAAATCATTTCTATTTTTATAAAAACTTCGTTCAAATACAACTAATTTAAATTATGACAATTGATAAATTCTCTCTTCTACCATTTTTTGATTATTTTCTCTGCTCTCTCAAACTTAGAAACTAAAGAATAAACAAAATTAACTTGTGTATGAAAATTAGAACTTTCATGAATTTAGGATTAGCCATCCATGTAGTTTTTTGTGTTTTACATTTCAATCCTTTCTTTTTTTTAGTTTGCTCTTTTTATTACAACCCCAACCTTAATATCGTCTAATTAAGCCATTGTAAAATTCAATTGAAAGATATAATTGAAAAAAAAGGAAGAAAAAATTAAGTTCCTAGTGAAGGAGCTAGCTGGGGAATACTCAATTAGTGTATTAAATAATCTGTTTATATACACATCCCAAAATATAAAAACACAAAAATAATATGTCCATACACTTTCACTTGCACCCACAAAAATAGTATGTTCATTCGTTTACACAGACTGAAAATGAGAGAATTCAGAATAGTATTCAACAGACATACATATGTCACTGTTTTTTCTAGGAAGGGCGCCGGCCAAACAAACTTTCCGGCCAACCCTACAAACTCCAAAAGCCTTATTGTATATTATAAATGGCTATATGGTGCAACGCATCTCAAGCTAACAGTTGTGATTATTCCACAGACCATGTATATTTCCTCCTTTAGTCAACAATATCCTAGCAACCTGCATACACACACATTAATTACTAATAATCATGACAAATTAACTCGCTAATCCCTTCTCCCTTCATCCCTGATCATTTGTTACCTCGTGATTAAAGCACAAGGGATTGTCCCCGTGACCACCAAGAATGTATCCAAGAAGTGCAGCTCGAGGTTCGAGGGAGGATGAAGTGGCGGTGGCGGTGGAGATTAGTGGTTTATTATTGCATGGAATCTGCCAATTCTCATTAGTGTTGCATGGTTGGTACTGGTGCTGGTGATTAGGTTGGAGTAAGCGAACTTGCCGTTTCAAGAATTTGACGTAGCTGATAGCTTCATCTAGAATTGAAGCAGTGTTCATTTTTCTTCCCCCGGGAACAAGCCTCTGAAGAATTCTGATCTTTTCACTTATCCTTTCTCGTCTGAGACGTGCTGCCACGCTCTGAGGATCATCGCTAATCCTAACGTTTTTCCTTTTAGGCTTGTGATCAATCGTGGTCAGATCCATGTCTACAGGCTGCATCGCCGCAATTCTATACATCATTTCTTTCATTGCTCCTAGTTCTTCTTCTGGCTCGTCCTGATCTGCTTCATCTGTGCTGTTTCCGATTTGGTGATGACTAAGAAAAGTTGGGGGTGATATTTCGTTTGAAGCTGGAACTGGTGTTTGTAGTAGCTGGAGAGGGTAGCTAGGGCAAATCGAGTCAAAAGGAAGCCGGCCATGATGAAGAACTTGATCTTCCATGGACACACGAAGATTCCATATGTGATTTGTGGATTCATCAGTTTGATTAATATTCATGATGGAAGGGTGTGACCTGAAGAGTTTTGTCAGCAAAAGAAACGGGCCGGGCAATACTATCTAGCTAATAGCCTTTTGACTGTATGAATGATGGCAATCATAGCTAGTTATCGTGATCTCCAAAATATAAGACAAAGTGAATGGTTTAGGACGCAAGCGTGATTGTCTTGCCAACCAGCACAAACACCGATGAAATCCTAGCTAGGCTGCTTGGTTTGGAGGTGTCATCTTCTCTATTGTTTCAGTCAATACAGGGCTGAAGCTTGGCTTCATTTTTTTAATTAGGGCTTTATTTTGAGTATTCATTGTCTAACTATTATATATATATATATATATATATATATATATATATATATATATATATATATATATATGTGTGTGTGTGTGTGTGTGTGTGTGTGTGTGTGTGTGACTTACATGTTAATTATATGTATAACAAATCAAATAGTTCTCACAATCTAGGAAATTAAGTTCTTAATTATACATGTAAAAAATAATTAATTATAACTAACATGTTATAAATCAATTTAATTAGGGCTTAACATGCCAGTGGAAGAAATAAAAAAAAAATCATTCTCAAAAAAGGAAATTTAATCAAAATTTGGGTGTCATCGATGTTTCCAAACACTTCTTCATATGAGATGATCATATTGTGTTTAATTTGGGAAATGTTGAAGTGCGAGATGCTTGACACATCATCTTCATTGACGTGTGAGATTAATATAATGTGCAAAATTAAGATATTATATATGGTATGATTAATTATATTCACAAAAAATCATATATTATCATTAAGATAGAAAACAAGGAACCAAATTCAAGTACCGGAGTGCAGTAATTGTCTTACATGATATTAGAAATGCTGTGGAAATTCAATTTGTGTGTTATTCATAAAGAAAATGTGAGTGTAATTTACTGCTGAACTCATTATCAGCTTTGTTTGGAGAGACCGAGTTCACCATGATAAGCTTCTAAGCTCAATACTTTTATGTATTTCAACTATATTTTCATATTCTTTCTCGTCCCCTCTTTGATTTGCATCTCACCCCTAAATCACACCGTAAATTAATAGGATTATTCTAAGTCGCTGGTTAATGAAGTTAATCCGAGTTAACTCTGGTTTTTAAAAATATTTTACTAATTTAACTTCATTTTTTAATTTTTTTTTATCTCAATCTCGTGTCGAGAGTCATAAGTTAATCTGAATTGACTAAAATTTTTTCCAATGATTTTTATTTCTTAACACTATTTTAATTTTATTTTTTGCTTTCTTTTATGTGTGGTTATCACAAGTCATGAATTTGATGGGCTAATCCAAGTTTGTATGTGTTTCTTCTTACCTTTTTATTTGATATAACTTCGATCATTTTCTAGATTATTTTTAAACAATTTGTTTTTTATGAGTTTACATCGTTTTGGAGTGTTTATATTATAAATTTTTTGATATTAACATATTAAAATGATAAAACAACACTAAAAATTAATTTAAAAAAATAAAAATAGAAACATTTTGAAACACAACGACAAAGTAATCATAAAGAATGATGATCATTAGCAGATTAGCCAATAGCTAAGCTAGGGAGTCTCTACTTTATCTTTATCAATGGTTAGTATTTAAGGAAGAACATGTTACGAGAAGGATTGATCGGATCTGACACTCATTTATATTCTTCTTACATCATAAAAAAAAGTAATAAGGAAAAAAAAGGGTCATGAAATTCAATGCCACTTCATGGATCTTCACCTTCTGGGCTAGCTTTGCATCGAGTTGCTCACAGAAGGATAAATAAATTTCCCATTTGGGAAAACGAGAGGGAAAAGTAAGCATCCCTCCCTCTTGCTGGGTCTCGAAATCATACTCTTTTCTCTTGGTAAAGAGCTTTTAAAGCTTTTGGGAGGAAGCATGATGCTGGCTATTTTATATATTTTGTTGTTGTTGTTGTTTATACACACACAATATATTTTGTTTAATATTGAAATTTACATTAGTTTGATTTTCCAAATAATTTATAGTTAAGGATTCATTTACTTTGCATAAATATTTTTTCAAGAAAAGATTTTTTGATTTTTCTATATTTATTTCCTGTAAAATAAAATATTTTACAATTAATTTTTTAACATAATTTATTTATTAAAAGAATTTTTCAAATTATAATTTTTTATAAAATATTTTATGCACAATAATCAATCTACAATATTATTTAATTATTTCAATCACCATCATTATAACATCAACATTATTACTTCCACCATCATCACTTATTATTTCACTAGTATTACCCCCACGTTATTATTGTTATTATTGTTATTTTACCATTCTACTCTACTAGTATTATCAATATTACCATAACTATAACATTTCATTATTATTATTTTATTATTGATGTATATTTTAAATTAGTAATTTTCAAATAATATTTTTTAATATATATATTCATAAAAGCTGAAAAGCAAATATTAATCAAGATGCTTTTTTGAACACCATGCCTTTTAAAAAAATTCAAAGCTAAAAGTGATCACATTACTTTAGGATGAACTTAGCATGCTTTTTTTCATCAATCTAGTAGTTTAGATTCTCTAGGCAATTCAATGGGGTGACCTAATTCATGCAATTCTTGACCTAGACAAGTTCAACGTGTATATCCTCCATGATTAAATAGAGAAATGGAAAGTGATGATTAGGTAGAAGTTTTTCAAAGCTTGCACCATTTCAACAATCATGTACTATATTGTTGCTAGCCCTTTTGTGTATGAATATTAAAGAATAAAATAAATTATAATTTAGAATCTCAACTAATAGCTTGGATTTTTAGATGAGATAGTTCATTAATATGGTATAAAACCTTGTTGACCCTGTGGTCACGAGTTCGAATCTCACAACTATCATTCTATGTGATAAAAATCAAGCACAAAGTAGTGTGAACTTATACAAGTTTCGAGCTCGAAGAGGTTTCACTTGAATAGGTATGTTAGAGAATAATATAAATCATATTTCGGAACCTCAACTTATAATTTAAGTTTTTCGGTGAGATGACTTTTTAATATAATGTACTGCGTCGTATCAAACCCTACGAGAAAACCAGTGATTGTAACCTAGCAGAGCTTGGCATACGAGACCATTTCTATTGTGTTGCTGATACTGGTGGGAGCAGCTTTCGTTGCCCTAAAATAGTCGTGTTTCAAGTGGGTGAAATGGCAAGTAAAATGATCGTGGAAGTAACAAGAGCTTTAGAGGCAAGATTTCTTTTTTCCCTCACATTTGCATCAATGCTTGTTTCCTTGGGGTACTTCGTTTTCTTTAAATTCTTTTTTTTTATGTGATGGATGGATTTTTGTTGTTGGACTACATATATAATTGATAGTTTTTCTACCTTTAATTACTCTCAAAATTATATATAGATAATAGTATTAGCGCAGAAACTATTTATAGTTTGGATTCCTGCTCTTTTATTTTTTTTGGTGAGAGATAATACGGATTAGAGTTTTCTTTAATTTCAACTGATCTCCCAATCCAGAAGATATTTAGGGTCTATTTCGAAAGGTGGTTGCGGTTGTTTTTTAAAGTACTTTTCATTTAGAAATACATTAAAATGATATTTTTTTATTTTTTAAAAATTATTTTTGACATCATCACATCAAAATAATCTAAAAACACCAAAAAAAAATTATTTTAAAAAAAAATTAATTTTGGTCAAACACCGGTTTGGCCGCAGTGCCAAACAAACTCTTAAGAGTTGCAACGCGGTCAAATCCTTGTTAACTCATTAATATATATATATATATATATATATATATATATATATATATATATATATAATAAGATATTCTCCTTTTAGAATAAATTGTTGGAAAAAATTAAATGATTTGTATATAATATGATAAAAGGGTTTAGAGCACTTTAATAAAAGCAAGACATATACATATTATAATATTTTCAATCAATACAATCATAGACTCATTAAATGAAATGAGGAGGTAAAACACTTTAATCGTTAACGGCAGCCATTTTTTCATCCTCAAGACTTTTTTTAATTGAAATCTTTTAATTGTAAAAAAATTATTAAGAAAAGATAAAATTTAACAAACGAGGATCAAGGTATAAGATAAGGAGAAACTTCATGGCCTATAGAAAATCAGAGAAAAATGTTCTATTAACCCTCATACTTCCCTTTTTCTTCATACACATGCGTTCTAATTTTGGTTTTAAATTCTTTTTTCTACATTTTAATTAGTCACTAGATAACCTAAGGGGTCCTGGCGTGAGTGGTGAGGGCACTTTCGTCCCTTGAGAGAGATCAGGGGTTT